>WAAG01022698.1:3513-30872 GCA_013390105.1 Tichodroma muraria
GGTTCCGCCGGCCGGGAGCCGCCGCCACCCCGGGGCCGGCCCGCCGCCACTCGGCCCCGCCGCGGGCTGAGGGCGAGGGGCTGAGGGGCAGCGCCATTTTGTGTCCCCCTCCCGCCGCGCGCTTCACACACGGGCACCGGCGCTGCCCGCTCAGCCCCGCGGTGCTGCCCGCGGCTCCCCTCAGGGGCTGAGCGGGGGGAACTCCTCGTGTTTAGCGGGACCGGGCCAGGGCCGGCGGGGAGGGGGGCGAAGTTGGCGTGCGGAAGTGGGTAAATCTCAGGAACTGATGGCAAGACCTGTTTGTTGCCGTGTTTTACGGGGATTATCGCAGCGATGTGTCCGCTGGTGTCATGCACCGAGGCCTGGAGAAGAGTGCCGGAGCCGCCAGCTGGGCTGAGGGATGTTGAGCTCTGCCAAACCTGGATCACCTTAGCAAGAGGAAGAGAGTCCCTCAGCCAAAAACTGGATTGCTTTAGCAAGAGGAAGAGAGTCTCGGCTCTCCAGAGGAGCGAGATTTAGGGCGTCTGGCAGCCCTCCCGACGGTCACCGTGAGGTCACTGCAGCCATACGGCTGGCCCAAACACAGCTGAAATTAGTGCTTTGATTTATTCACCACTTGACGCCTTCAGCCACACTTCCAGTTCGTTCACTGTGCTAAATTCACTGAGGGTGGAGTGTTTTTTTTACAGCCGAGAGTGTTTTTCCCTGTTGCTCGTAGAGAAGGGACCCAGGCGTTTACAGTTATGACTACTGATAACTGCAAACACAGCTCCGATCATCATCTTGTGTTTTACATGTAGTCAGACTGTGTTGTGACAAGGAGAAGACTATGTGATACTTGCATACGCCTACTTGAACAGATGCAAATGCAGATCTTGCCTTGGTCTCCTCAGAGTACCCAGGAGAATCCTGTTAGCTCCAGTAATATTGACCGACCCTATCACTCAGAATAATGACATAAAATGAGCAGGAGGGAAGCAAATTGAATATTAACAGTAGTGATTTATATCCTAACTGTGTGCATAGACATAGTCAGACCTGAATTCTTCAGAGCAAGGTGTCATCCGGACACCACGCAGAGGGTATACGTGGTTCTGAAAAGCAAAATTGGGAAATAGCCTTAATGGTGAAGCAATATCAGAAAATATGCCTAATGGTAAAATTTATTATATGCTGGAAAATTAAATTCACGAGGGAGGTTATGGAAACCTCACAGATTGGGTAGGGGTGTAATTTTCTATTAAATTGCTAAGTGGAAAATCCCAGAGGCAATCAATATGCTACTTTTGGAATTTTCCTAAATTTCTCTGTAAGACTTTGTGAAGGGAAACTGGGCTAACGTACTATTTAAAATCCTGCATTATATATTTTTGGGAGGATGCTGAAGCAGCAAAGGTAGATGGATGTCATATGCTGTTTGCTGGATTTTGTGAGTCCAGTTAATCTCTGGTACAGTGCAATGAAGTCGGGTCTGAAATGCAGCAGCAGTGTGCCTAAATTTTTCCTACAAAAAGGGTATTTTCTCTTTATTTTTTTTTTCCCTCCCCAAACAGTCTGCTGATTCCTGTCTGCTAACTAACTTTATTTACAGGACTTAGAGCATTGCTGAAACTGTTGTGTTTGACTCTCATCCTTCCTGGGACAATAGGAGAATTTTTATAAAGCATAAGGCCCTCATTTACAGTTCAGCTCACATGATGAGCTTTATCCTGCATTTGCCAAAGGAATGTGCTACAAAAATCTTTTCTGTTTTCCTCTGTTACTCAATTTTGTGAAACATTTTGGGGTATAATTTATGAAAATGTGATGGCAGTGTTTTATCAGCTGCTCTCTTACTGGTTTTAGTTCTTCCTTCCCTGTGCTGATATTTTGCTTAAAGGGACACTCGTGGTTTTAAATGACATTTCAGTCTGGACAATGCAGTTTCCAGTAATGTTTTACAAGAGTTAGCACATCTGCTTTTTCACTGATATTCCTCATTTTCCTTTTTGTGAATTAGAGATATCCATCCGTTTCATGCAGAATAAGCCTGATCTTGCGAGCTAACCTAATTGTGGTCACTCAGATGAATAAATCTTGAAGCTTTCATTGCTGAAAGTATGAGCCAGTGTGGATACCACAGCCCCAATCCTACCATTTCATCTGCATAAAAGTGAATTAGAAACTAGGACAAGGTGACTTTAGGTCAAAGTCTTGCAGTTATCCACACAACATGTAGGAGGATCTGATAGCTGGAAACAGCTTTCTGTCCTGCACTGCTGGTGTTTCTCAGCTGGGACTTAGGAAAAACTACACAAACTCAAAGGCTCCCATGTACGGAGAGCTGTGAGCCTGTTGTTGGGCATTTTGGGGTGGGCATCCTAAAACTGGACTGTGATCATCTGCTCGTTTGTCACAGGCCACCATTGCATTATTCCAGCTGGAGAAATGTAGAGATGAAAGTCCTCTTTATCCCATTAGAATGGCTGCCTTGTGTCACCCTAGATAGTCACTGGCTGCATTGCTGTGGCGGCCAAGTGACTTAGGATAAAGTGCACACTGGCTCTGGGGGACAGGCAGCTTTTAATTTCATCTTTTATTTCAGTTTCTGTCTCAGTATCATGTTGTTATTATTACATATTAAGAACCCATAGGTCCTTTTTTTTTCTGGTGAAAATATGAAAAATTCTGAGCATTTTGTGTCTAATCATGAATGGTTTCAAAGTATTTCCCCAAACCATTAACTGAGTAATGTGTTTTTCAAAATGCCATGAAATTAGCCAACTAAATAAGGGCTTTGTCTTGCAACATGTCCCAAGTCAGTATGATCATCCCGGATTATTTCTTAGTTAACATTTTATTACGCTTCAAGTTACTTTCAAAATATCCCCTCCCCATTCTAACTGATAGTAATTTTCCCAACAATTTTGTGGTGTGTGAAATACTTTTTCATTTCAGATAATGAGCTTACTGATTAAATATAATTAATCTAGTAATATTTCAATATTGACAGCAGCAGTGCTCTTCACACAGGATGTCCCAGACTTTTTCTTTGTTTCTAGGTGTGTCCAGTTCATTATAATATTTTATTATTCCAAAGTAGGATGGTATAGGACAAAGATGACTAGCGAGTCCTAGAGCTGAGGAGAATTAAATAAGTGTACTAAGAACCCCTTCAGCTTTTCAGTTGGAAAAATTATACTGGAGAAAGTCTTATAAACTCAGTGATTTGATCTGAGGCTGAAAGTCTAATGTCAAGGAATTCATGTGAGGCCGTGGGGAGAGGCTGCTGACTGTCATATTAATAGCACCATGATTACCACTCATCTTGGAGCCTGACGAGGTTCCATGTGGTATTAGGAAGCAGGAGAAGGGTGAAGAGGTAAATTGGAGACCAGGAGCTGCACAGATGACAGGTTAGTAGGTGAGCTGTTTTGGTTGGTTATGTGTAATGAATGGCACTGAGGGTTTTATAAACTAGTAGTGTTCCTAGTGGTGGTTTTGTGGTCGTATGACATATGTGGGCAGTACTTAGCCCCCAGGCTGACAATAGGCCTCGTTGTGCTGTGCTGTCTCACTACAAACCTTCCCTTTCAGCAGGCACTCAGGCTGGCATATCCAAGGACTGGGGGTCATTAGAGAGGAAGGTGTCTGGATGTCCTGAAGAATTCTAAAGTCAGGAGTGTGGTTTAACTTGTTTTCCAATCCTCAAGTTTTTCCTATACCATTTGAGTCACAGTACTTGACATTTCATGTCTCTGTCCTTATTCTTTTTCTTTTGGAACACAGTTTTGAAATGTCTTCTTGTCCATTCTGCTGCTTGTTAATCTTTCTCATATAAACTTTAAAGAAAAAAATTACAGGACAGACCAATTTTTACATCTGTTTGCCAGTTCAGGGAGACCAAAACATTCCAGAACTGTTTCAACAATAAAAAATATAACTGAATCTATATACAAAGTATTCTTTGTGTGTGCAGTCACAAACCCTCAGAATATTTCCATATCAGAATGCAAACCTTCTGAACATTTCCGTATCAGAATGCAGACCCCCTCTTGACTTTAAGGTTGGACTTTTTCCCCCTCTCTGTAAATTTATGTACAGCTTGGACTAAACTTGCAAGGGAGGGCACTGTATTCTAAGAGTCAATGCTTGATGGTCATCCACTCTGATCCAATACTTCTGGGATAATTGGATATTAAGCTATTAAGTCTTCCCTAGGTCAAACCAGTGTTTGGATTTGAATTCTGGGAGGAGTGGAGAGGAGACCAAGGTGTCTAAGCAACAGATGTGGTTGAAGGATGAAGAAGAAAACGGTCTCAACAATGCTCTTTTTTATGAAAGAGAATGTGGAAGAGTAGAAGAAATCTGTCTATATATGGACATCTGCTTCTCTTCAACACGGAGAAACCATGGTCTGAACTGATTTTGCCCTTACAACCCAAATGCTTCAAGGGAGCTGAGGAAAATGTGAGTAGGGCTTGTTATTTTGCCTAGAAATTTGAACTTTTTTGCTATATAAAGAGGAATAGTGCTTAGAAATTTTAGTCTGTATGTGTCTTTGCATCAGCACGACCTCTGCCTAAGAGATGAAACGTAAAGCCAGGCTGGTGTCCTCAGAAAGGGCACGTTTGAGCTTTGGGTCATCCCAGAGTCAATGTCAATCATGCCAGCCCAAGCACAGCAGTCAGCCGTCCCAGTTCTGATGGATGCTGCAGGCACAAATTGCAGCAAGCTCAGCTCGGGGTCCAGCAGCCCTGCGAGCCCCCTGCTAGGGAGAGTTCCAAGAGGGTCATGCTGCTAATCATTCCTCCATTTTTGTGTCAGTTTGCTTCTGCCACAGCAGCTAAAGGCAGATGTAAGAGTGCAGTGATGCAATCGCTGGAGCTACGGATGGAAAACGCATGCAGCATCAGCTGCGGGAACAAAAGCATTTAACACCCTTAGACAGCTCCTTGAGGCTGGAGCCCAGGCAGCAGCCATCCTCCTCTAAGTCCTGACTGAGCCTGATGTGGGGATGTTAGGCTGTGCTCCCCAGCACAGCCTCTCGCTGTTTCCAGCTTGCCATAGGGACTTGCTCTCCGTGTCTTGATTCTGCCTTGATCCTCTTGCGTTTCTCCTGCCACACATTAGTAAATGCACTTGCAGTAAAATCAATGGGAGTTTAAAAACTAAAAGTAATGTGTGCTTTGGTATGCTACTAATCCACTTATTTGGATCCTCTTACTGCTCCTCTGGGCTGCCCTGATCCTCTCTATCAGCCCACCCAGCTGCTCTGATCTGCTCTCTAAACTTCTGCCGTGGCTATATTAGCATCCCTGTCAACTCACAGGGCTGCTGCCTCGACGCCATCAATCCCCTCTCCCAATGAGAGTTTCTCTACTAAATTATAATCCCTGTAGCTCAGAATACTGATGCAAACTAAAATAAATTCATGAAAAGTTGCTGCAGCTCCTACTAAGATGTTCTATTTTTCCTAAATGTTTTCCAACGGTACTTACATTGCAGGCTGGTGAAATAGCTTCAGACACATTCATAACCACCTGCCTGCTTTTCAGTTCTAAAAAATAAAATTTCATTGCAAAGTACAATGGAGTTCAAAATCTACTCACACATGCACTTTTTAAAGAGATATGTGAATTTTAAATCTCTGTCAGGCTGGAGACTGACAATATCTGAAAAAGGTGCTTTTATTCAGCAGTAAGATACATACAGCAGCTTTTTCATTAATGCGATCCCCCCACTGGATTTACCTTCAGAGATGTGTAGATACTGAAGACTATCACCCATTCAATCCCTGACCTCTCTGCTGAGGCAGCCAGTGTACCTGCATGGGCATTTTCTCTGAGATAGACACATCCTGCAGGGATCAAACTGACAACACAGAACTATGATCATTTAGTAATAACTGAGAGATTTCTTGCCTGTGTTGAATAGAAGGTAATGAACTCAGAAGTACAATACTTTGTGCTCAACCATTTATCTTCTATATGCATTACAGTGGAAGAAAAATAGATGTTTTTATGTACTTTTATATCATCCAACAAGGTCTATTTGGTGTTTGGGTGGTGGTGTCTGTTAATACAGCTAAACCATCTCAAATCCAAGGGATGTTAAGTGTATACATTGCTTTGGGGAAGGTTGAAGGAAGAGACAATTGTATGGATCTAAAACGCAGTGCATGCAGTTTGACATCCCAATCTGCATTTGCAGGGCTTAGTCCTGTAACTGCACCTTTCCTGGAAAGACTTTGTTTTTGGGTATGTGTAGTGCAGACTGATGCTGGGAATAAGGATGTTCAATGCTTCACATCATTTGCCCTGCACTGCTGGAGTGCTAGAAAGAACAGCTACAAAAATACCAACAACAGCAAAAAAACAAAACCAAAACAACAAAGGCAGCATGGTCATTTTCCTCCAAGATATTTTGGATTCTTTAACAGCCACAAATGGCCACTGCTGTCAAAAACGTGTAGTCTCCCTAGTGACATCTTGGGACCAATTCGTTAGGGACTCTGATGAGACAGTGCCATAAACTGAGCAACGAATACTGTTCCTGAAACAATAGAATTTTCATCAGGTATCTCACATACCAGCCAGTTTGGCAATAATTAGCTGTTCTTAAACGCAAATTTACAACATCTCCATTTTACAGATAATAAAGCTGCTGGGATAGGAGAGACTCAAGCATCCTACGGAAAACCTAAACAATATCCATAAATATTCCTTTGTCAAAATCAGAGAATAATTAGCAGCCAAACAGTTATTTCAAGCGTGTTTCTAAAAGCCACGCTAAACTTACTAACCAGTAACATCCATGAGGATGGCACTACTTTCCTAGCTATTTTAACAGTGCATTACAGAGGTGTGTCTTGGCAGACACGAATTACAGGGGTTGACTTTCCATGAGAACTAATCAAGTGATACTTTGCAAAAGCAAAACAAACCAAATTTAAATGCTGATACACAGATGTCACACACTTTGGAAGACTTATATTTGTTTGAAATGTGGGAACCTTTTTTCTGCCATTTCTTCCCTGTAAGCTTGCCTTGTCTTTGCAGTGGGATTTGGACACCTGTGGTGGAGTGCTACCCTCAATTTCTTCCTCAGTCTTCCCTCTAGCTGAGTGTTCCTCTCACTGTGACCTCCTGGAGATTGTGTGCTGTTTGGAAAGGTGAATAGGAAAGTGAAAGCCCAGAGTGGCTTAAACTGACTAAATGGAGGGGATGGGCCCACCCTCAATGTCAGGATTGTAGGGAAGTGCAGTTTGCAATCCTTAGCAGAAATACTAACATGTCTGATAGAACACCTGGAGGTGCCCCATAGATGTGACAAGCTGGAGGTACCTGTAAGCAAAATAAATGTGGGGGCAAAGAATGGGGAATTGGGTGGGTTAATCCCTCCCAAAAAGCTAAGGACTGCTTTAATAAAAAAAGACAGACTGGGTGTAGTATGTCCAGAAGTGGACATACTTAGTCATGGTGTAAAGGCAATTTTATCCAATGTCTTTTTTTTGGTATAGTGTTTTGAAGAGGAAAAAAAGGAACCATGTACTTATCTGAAAAGGGTTTCCAGGAGTCAACTGTGCCCTTGTTGCCTGAAATGAGTTGTGCAATCTTGGTCAGCTGCAAGGCATCAGTTCTGCCTCCTGTGTGTGAGTGAAAGCATATGCTGGCTGAACTGAGGGTTTCTCCTGTTTTAATATCAAATAGATAAGTGAAACTGGATGCCCATAAAGATATGACCTGAAAACAACTAAATGTAAACTGAATACAACCACTGAGAGCAGTCAAAATTATTCTGATCTGTTTTACCACTTTGGCAAATAGATGACATCTGGGTTATTTGAGTGAAACTGGGTTATTTGAGCTGCCTTCAATAATCTGTCTGTAGGTTGACAGTTGGCTTGCAGCAGATAAAGCTGAGCAATCACTTAACCAGCTAGAAATTGGAATGAAACACCTCATGTATGTTTTAAGATTGTATTTCTATTGCTTACAAGGCTTTTATGAATATTCTAAGATTTTGAATAACTTCTGGAATTCCCTTTCCTGTCTTGATTCCATGTTTAATGTTGTGAAGGAAATTACTTCAAATTCAGCTTTGTGGTTAACTCTGTAGGGTTGTTCCAGAGGTCTGCAGAAACCTGGATCTAGGGAAAACATGGGTAACACTATTGCTTCCAGACCCAAGCTCAGTTTCTGGGAGCTTTCAAGACTCTGCAAGTGGTTTTGGGAGAGCTTAAACGCCTGACTACAGCCCTGACAGCAAATATAATATTTATTAATCACATGAGAGACAGAAATACACAGCCATAGTGGTACCAAACCAGCAGGACTGCCCTGAAAAGCAAAACAGGAGCAGTTGAAAACAAATAGTCAAGCTTTGGATTTATAGCAATGATCTAATTGACTCTAATGAGTAGAGTAGTGCCATGTATGATAAACTGATAATTTGAAATACAGCTTGGAAAAGCACACATTTCACTGTTAAAAATACCTTATACAGTGATGTCATCTAAGGGATCATTGCATGGATGAAGGACTGGCACAGGGAAGGAATTGTCTGCTTTCACAACACAATTAAACAGTATCCACACTCTGAGGGCTCCTCAGAACAGTGGTTACTTGGAGAAATCCTTTTGCAGTGTGGAAGAACAGTTTCCATTACATCCAAGGACATTTCCATTACATCCATTACATCCAAGGACAGATCTCACACTGTGAGCTTTCATGTGCACCATGAGTTTGTCCAGCAAGCCAAGCTCCAGATATCCACCCTAGAGCCAAGGAGCACGTGGGGATGGAGACAGTCAGAGGATGAGAGATCCATAACGAAGCAAGCAGGGACCAAAACGAATTGCCAGCATAGACAGTGCCTCAGGAAGATGTTCTGAGGAACAGAGGAGCTTTGAAATGTGTCCAGTCAAGACCTGACTCAGCCATCTCAACGATCTATGCCCCTCAAAAAATGCTGCCCTGACCTCAAGGCAAAGAGCAGTCAAACAGATTTGCTATCCTGGAGATCATAAGGAAGCAAGAGTGGATCTCTTCATGAGGTGTCAGTGAAAGAGAAAAGATACCACCTCTTCTTACGCATTAGAAGGTTTTGTAGTCTCTTCAAAAAGAGAAATCTCAAATGTATGGATGAGACCAAAGATTTTTTTCTCTTTCCTTCTTTGGGGAGATATTGGTGAATGTCCTCAGAAAAACAGAACCAACATAACTACATATTTGCATGAATACAGTAACTCTTTTGGGAGATGTAGTACTCTGTAGATTGCCACTTCTTGTCCATAGGACAAGACAATGTCTTGATCACAGAGGTGATCTACATTACAGGATGCTTTGATTTGGAGGCAAGAGAGCACAGAACCACAAGTACTGGAAAAAGAGCAATTGTTGCAAGTTGAGTCATTAGTAGTGAACTTTTAGGCAGCTTTTAGAGGTACAGCATTATTTTCCAACCTTGCCAAAGTTGTTTCACCAACATAAACTAATCAGCTGCTTCGTCGTCCCTTTTGCCCCTCCCTGACACCTTATTTATTCCTTTTTTTAAAAAAAACCACCCTGGGAGATCTTTGGTCTAAGGGTCCCCTGACAGTAACTGCATCTTTCTCACAAATACTGTGTGTGAGCTGGCTTTCCTCCTTCCTTTTGTACTGTCTCTAACTGAGATATAACGTCATGGTTTAATCCCAGATGGTGCACAGGCTCTCTCTCACTCTCCCCCAGCCACAGAGGGATGTGGGAGAGAATCGGAGAAGTGAAAGTGAGACTTCNGCGATGCCCAGCCAGTTCCTGAAAAGCAGCCCCCAACCAACTTTCCCCCCATTTTATATACTGTGATGTCATACAGTATGGAATATTCTTCTGGTCATCTGGGGTCAGCTATGCTGGCTGCCTTGTGTTCCCCAGTCTCATTGCTGGCAGGATACGAGAGGCTGAAAAGTCCTTGACTTAGTATAAACTCTGGTTAGCCAAAACTGAAACATCAGTGTGTTATCAATTATTCTCATACTTGATCCAAACCACAGAACTGCACTAGGTACTAGGAAGAAATTACCTGTATCCCTGCCAAAACCAGGCCAGTGTCAGACTGGAGCAGGAAATGAAGCAAGGTCTAAGGCTGTGTGTACTCTAGAGTAAATTGAGGGGGCAGCTGGCACTCTGACATAAGCATCTGGATTTGTTTGCCATAAAGTCCACTCCAGAGTGTTCCTACAGCCTCCTGACTTATGCCCTTACCCAAATGTGGGCACATTCCCCCAGGACTCGTACAGAGATATTCCTGTATTCTATCGCTATCAGATGTAATATAATTTCCTTTTAGAGAACTATGAAAAGCGTAGGAGGACTGTTCCTGCTTCCTCATTGCAAAGTGATTGCATTCAAGCCTGAGGTAAAGCACAGCACGATTTCTAGATTCAGAACCCTCCAGCCTGGGGTTGAACAACACCTGTAAACCACTGTGCCGTTTTTTCTACATGGAAGAGTCATGACACACAGCTCGGGTTATCTGAAGTGGGTGAAAAGCCAGTTGTGGTTACAGCTCTCTAAAACAGCTACTGAAGCAATGGAGCTTACAGTGGGGAAAAACAAGGAAAAAATCTGTGAGGATCTAAAGGTGAAAAAACATTGGAGAGGAGTTCTTACTCATTCTTCAAAGCGTTTTCTGGACCCTTTGGACTTTACAAGCCACAAGGTGGAAATAGCTGGAGAAAATCAGGTAAATAAGGAAAACAATAGATTTCTTCTTTCCACTACCTGTGTCACAAATGCTGAGTGGCTGATGACAAAAGCATTTAGCTCTGGGATGTGCACACTAAGGAGCTCAGTCCCTACCATCTACCTCAGTCCTCAAGGCCTGAAGGAAGCAGATACCAGATATCACACCTTCCTACATGTGTGGCTGACCAGTAACCAGCCTCATTGAATCATTTATGTTGGAAAAGACCTCTAAAATCATCAAATCCAATCATTAACCCTGCCAAGTCCACCAATAACCAGGTCCCCACGTCCCACATCTACACATCTTTTAAATAACTCCCAGGATGGTGACTCCACCATTTTCCTGAGCAGCTTGTCCCAGTGCTTGACAACACTTTTGGGGAAAAATTTTTTCCTAATACCTGAGGCAATAATTAGCTGTCATCTGGTACCAAGGCCCATCACATGAGGCACTGTACAAACACACAGTCAGAGAGACTTTTCCCCAAAGATTTTTCAAGCTAAACAGAGAAGACAGCTGAATAAATTGCATGCAGACTCTCTTTAAAGAGCCTGTCAAACACCCCTTTGTAAAACTAGCGGTACTAAAACAGGGAAAGACCTTGTAAAAATCATATTCCACCTCTTTTGCTACATTCTTTGATAGAAAGCATCTATATCTTGGCTCTGTCTCATAATTACTGTCATTATACTGTCTGTGTATCACTTTAAATAATCTGCTCCCAACAACAGTACGATATTACATGGATACTGAAGAAACTTTTCCAAATATCCAATCTAAATGTCTCTTGGCACAACCTGCGGCCATCACCTCTTGTCCCGTCACTTGTCACTTGGGAGAAGGGACTGACACGCCCCCCAATCCCGCCGCTCCTCCAACCCACCAGGGGGCGCCGCGCGGCGGCGCGGCCTCCCCGGAAGTGACGATGTTGTTTTCCTGCGGTACTTCCCGAGGCCGCTATGGACATCCTGAAGCGGGAGATCAGCAGGAAGCGCCAGCAGCTGGAGGAGAAGGAGCTCCTGGGGGTGAGGGCGGCCAGCATGGGCAGCAGGAGCCGCCTGGGGTGTGGGCCCGGGGGAGGGCGGCGGGGGTGAGGCGGGAGCGGCCCGGGATGGGCCGGGGAAGGGGGCGCGGAGCGGCCCGGGGCTGGGTTTCCCAAACCTGGGGTCGGATGAGATCAGGCAGGAGCCAGGAGGAGTTCGGGGGCGCGGATGCAGCCTGGCATCAGCCTCCTGTGTTCCGTGGGCTTTTGGGGCTGGTTTGGTTTATTTCGGGCGCCGAGAGATGAGAAAAGTCAGTGCGAGCTTTGGTGATCGGAGTGTGGTTTCCTTCTCACAGACGCCTTTTGTCCATGCNCCAGGCAGGGTCTGAGCGGTGTGTGTGTGCCTAAAAACCCCGTACCCAGGCAGGGTCTGAGCGGTGTGTGTGTGCCTAAAAACCCCGTACCCAGGCAGGGTCTGAGCGGTGTGTGTGTGCCTAAAAACCCCATATCCAGGCAGGGTCTGAGCGGTGTGTGTGTGCCTAAAAAACCCACAATACAGCAGAGCCTCTTTCAGGGGTGTCTAATTTTGAGTTTTGGCATCAGAGGCTGAAGTAGGGAGCTACGGTCAGATGCTGTTGTATGTCAGGAAAAACATGAAGGAAGAAGTCATAGTTTGTACTAATCAAGGAAAATGCTTTGGGGTGATCACATTTTCCAGCTGTTGTGTGTCTGGAATGTCCTTTCAAACACGTTTCTACAAAGCTGCTCCAAGCAAGCTTATAAAATACTGTGTATAAAGGCGATCATTCCCACCTCCTTGATTTAATGTCCAATGATGTGTTTAGTATGGTTTATCTAAACAACCCGGACCTGGCTGTACACGTCTGAAGTGAAGCTTTACAGCAAAGACCACCAAGGCCTTACATGACAAAAAACTGGGGTTTTCTGAAGTGCTGGAAAGCACATTGTACTTTCAATTCTGCTTATGCATATATCCTGCAAAGTAACTCTATATTGCTGATTTCAGAGGTGCTTCCAATTAGTTCCTTTTCTGTGGCAATGTAGGCATCTCTGGGAAAGGATGTAGCTGAATTCACCGAGCCAAGTAAGAAAGTTTGAGCCATTTTTGCTTAACCATGCAAAACTGTGAACTGGTAACAGCTCTCCTCTCTTTTAGGGAAATAAGAAGTATTTCAAACGCAGTGAGTTAGCTAAAAAGGAAGAGGAGGCCTACTTCCAGAGATGTGGCTACAAGGTATGGAAATTGTTCTTCCAGGACTTGTGTGTTTATTTTGAAGTCTGCATTTTTTTATCAACAATATCAATGTTGTTAACGATAACTGTTGTTTTTTGTTCAATCTGTTGATATTATACATTAGCCTGTAAATGAGAAGCCACCTGGAGAGGTATGACTTTCCAAAACCATTTTCAATGCAGGGAAAGATATGCATGACATACAGCTACTTAAGTTTGTGTTATGGTTTTGCTTTTCTTTATTTTATTTTTGTTTGTTTGTTTTTATTTGTGGAAAGCATGAAGTGGCTCGGGATCAAAGCTTGTTTTCCTTTCTTATTAAATTGTGCTGTTAGGCATGGATCTAATGTAGCCACCTTCCTCCCCTTATGGAGAAAAATGGATACATTTGGATAATTTTATCCAATCTTCATTGTCAAAATGACCAAAAGAAATCTGTGTAGTGTGGGTGTCCATCAAAAAGATCTGCCAACTCTCCTAATTTTGTATTTGGGGTTTGGCCGTGAAGCACCCAGCACTGAAGCTGTGCAATAACAGCATTTTTGTTCTTGCTGGCAAAATATTAGAAACAATTGGTAATGTCGGGTGCATTTTGCAACAAATGGGTGATCTGGAAGGCTTTATCTGCCTTGTAATGGTGTCAGGGCAAGAGTTTACTGAAATGGAAAGAATGTTGTTGTCTTTTACAAGTGTGTGTGCCTGCCTGCCTGCCTGATGGGTTGTCTGGGAGGGGGGATGCATTCCCTGGGGAAGACAAGTTTCATAATCTTGTTTGCTGTTAGAGGGCACAAATAGGAGCTTTGTTTTCAAGTGACCTTTACCCAGTTAGTGACTTATTCTGAAACCTTGATCTGTTTGTGCATATTTGAACATCAATGCCAAAATGATTCTCGGAAAGTGCAGCATGAAGTCATGGGAAAGCTCTGTGAATCCAGCCGCTCTTCCAAGTGCAGATGGCTGCCTGATGCCTTTTGAGCATTAGCTTGAATTCTTCAGAACCTCATGTGGTTAAAGTGGTGTACCTGTGCTGCTGCAGTACCAGTTTTGGTGTAAAATGCAATCCTGAAAATGGTTTTAAAATAAGTTACTTTGTTAAGTTTAGTATCTTTTTAGAGCCTCCCAGATTTCTGCATTTGTTCTTTACTCTGTTAATGAGACATGGAACACAGACTGATATCCTTTTTAAATTCAGGTGGCTTTTTACTTTGCTTAGACTTAATAAGTTGGAATAATTTCACTTGCTTGAAGAATGCACTGAAACAAAAATAACAGTGGTAAAGATACTGCTTATAACTTGGAGTCCAGTTGACAGAACGGATCAAATCTTTTCTTCCAGTGCTGCTATCTCTTTATGATTTCAAGTATGTGTGTAAGTTAAAATTTGTATGTATCCTTCTGCTCTGGGAGTATATTTTTTTAAAAAAAAATTTACACCATTCTTCCATATTTTCTGTTGCCTGTCAATTCCTCCTTCTGTGCATTGATGGAAATTTTATTTTTCCCCTCCCTTTATGTGTTAAACATTAATTGTCTTTCCCTTGTTTCTTCCAAACACCCATAGTTGTAGGATTGATTTTTTCTGTGTTCGCTAATACAGCATTGAATGTAGATTTGTGGCTGAATCTTGTAGCTGGAGCCCCAGGGGTGGATCCTGCTAGCCACATGGAGTCACACTGACACCTGAGCAAGGCTGGCACTGTAGCCTGAAAGAATAAAAAAGCCTCTTTAAAAAAATAAAAAATTCTGTCCAGTACCTTCCTCAAATTGATCAATCCAAATACAGGCTGCCCATGCACAGGGAATGCTGCAGGCTTCTCTAGCATTAATTGGATTGTTTCCCTTTTAAAAAGTACAGAAAGGAAATAAATTAAGAAACAAGATATGAGTGAGCACTGAAGTTGTTTCCTTATTATAGGAATATTACCACCAGCAATCTGCTGCTGCTGTCAGAAGCATTGAATTTGAGCTTATACATGGAGCTGTTGTTACATGGCTGCTGTCTCAAAGTTACTTTGATCAAAGAGCTGTTTTGCATTATTAAAATACTGAATAATGAAGAAGGAATGCTCTCTTTGATTCAGGAACCTTCTTTTAGACTAAGAGGAGTTGTTAATGATACCCTGTTCCTATGAGGAGTTGTTTGGCTTTTTTTTACCTGTGAGAAACTGGCAAGGTTGTTAGAGAGGTGCATTACCTCAAACAAGGTTAGAGAGGGGCATTACCTCTCAAAACCCAACAAACTGGATCACTGCTAACTGTGCTCAGCTTGCTGAAGCTGCAGGTAATAAACACTCTAACTGACACTGACCCTGGAAGAAGCAGCTCCACACTCACCCTCCTCTGGGGTTTTCCTTCCTATCCTTCTGTCTGTGCATGTGCTGGTGCTGGGGAGCTGGATGAGGAAGTGAAGTGGCTGGGAATAGTACCAGTATTTGTGTTTGTCAGAGTATTTTCTGTTTGAATCATTTCCCCCTTCTGGTTCATCACACAGTGATGCAAATGCTCTTGCATGGGTAGAAGGATGGAACAGGGGCAGGAATCAACAGGCAGAGGGTGGATTTGCTATTTTTGGCACCAGTGTTGGCATCTGCTTGCTAAAGTGACAGCCAAACTTCAGAAATTGTCCTTTCTGTTTGCTGGAGAGACTGCTTCCTGCAACCTGCAGAAGTGTTAGTTAATTACTGATACTATCAAGAACTTCTGTTGTTCTGTGAGATGCTATTATGGACCATAAAACTATGGAACTAAAGGTATATATTGTCACATTAAAGTCTGTGTTCCAGAGTTCTGTATCTTGCCATCGTTTCTCATCAATTTGTGGGTTTGTTTCCATTGGACATGAGTAACTGTGTCTGTTGAATGTAGGTACAGCAGCAGGAAGAGGAGGAGAAACCACTGGCTACATCAAATCCAGTGCTGGAACTCGAACTGGCAGAGGAAAAGTTACCAATGACTCTTTCCAGACAGGAGGTAAAATCAATCACCATAAACTGACTCCTTGAGTTTACAGCAAATACACCTGAAATTTCTTGTTAGGGCTGTTTCATCCAGTGAACTGTATTTTTGTGGCAGTTTTATTAAATAATAAGCTTCCATTTTTGCAGTTAGCAATTAATGATCATCTTTGCTTCTCAGGGCTCTGCTGTCCAATTGAATGCATAGGAAGATACAGATGGGTGGAGCCTCTCTGTTACAGGGATTTACACAGACGTTGTATCACATTTTACAGCTCTTTCAGAGTGATACCCTGAATATCAGCATTGTCTTTGGATAGTACTGAAGATGGCATGCTGACTTTTTCCAAGATTTTTTTTTTTCCCCTGAGCTTTTTTCTTTGTAACTCATTGGTCTGAACACAAATTTAGAAACTAAGTTTTGGAAGTTCACCTTAGCCTCTAGAAGAAACAGTCCTAAAGCCAGAGCAGCCTTTTCCAAGGATAAAAATGCCTATGTGGATTTAAGTTTACAAACAGATCCACACTCCAAAGCAGAAGCAGGAAGACACTCTAATCTTGGAAATACTGAAATTCACAGCTGAGGTCATCCAAGCATGTCTCACCTCCCCTTAATTTGTCGGGATTTTCAGGTTTTTAGATTTGTAATAGGGGCTGTTGGTTTTGTGTTTGGTTTGAGGTTTGAATTGAGTTGNCTACTTTTAAAGTAACTATCCCATTACGTTTTGGGACTTCATATTTCCCAAATGCTTAATGATGGGGGTTTTCAGCAGATCATCTCCTAGCTGTGCTGGGATAACCTGCAGCCCAGTTCATATTTTTATTGCCAAGATAAATAGGTGAGTGAGATTATTGTCAAGTTCCTTTGTGATTTTGAAAATGGTTTTTAAGTTCTGCCAGAGGCATGATTTTTGTGTACTTGTTTGAACAAGTCAGAGCAGGAAGAAGTTTGGCTGTATCAACCAGCCTGGGATTTTATGCAAAGTTTGGATCAGTAATATTTGGAATGACCTTTCACTGAAATACCGTGGGAATTTTATATTTAGATTGTAAAGTGTCTGGAACATTTTTCTACTGCTTAAAATATTGCCATTTCCTCTCCAGTCCGTCTCAGCTTGTTATTCTAAGCAAAGTAAATAAATCTGCCATTCTGGATTTTATTTTGCTTCCTTTATACGTCAGGGACTGCTTTGATTCTTTTTAGGTTATCAGGAGGTTACGAGAGAGGGGTGAGCCCATCAGGCTGTTTGGAGAAACAGATTATGATGCATTTCAACGTCTGAGGAAGATAGAAATTCTTGCACCTGAAGTGAACAAGGTAAGACTGGCTCTTAGTTACTTATTTGTAGTGGGGTAATCAATAAATAACTCCAGAAAAATGACAAAAAATCATTTTCAGTAACTGTTAATTTTCAGGAGGAGGGGGTCATAGACAGAAATGAGAATACGTGCTCTTGTCTTTTTTTTTTTTTGCTGAGAAACTACGTTAAATATCAAGAGTTTTGTGCACAATTACAATTATGTTAGAGAGTTCAGCCCTAGAAATCTACCAGGCCCTTGTCAGTTGGAAAAGGGGCCTTCAGGTGGCACTAATACCTCAGCTTGTTCTGCCCCTGATTTTTAATGAGCAGAGAGCAGTCATTTACTGTTAAAATAATCCTGTGTTTGTGATTATGTGCACCCCTGAGAAGGCACAGGTAAGTAGAAGCAGGAGTTCATACTGTCTCTCAAGGATTTTCAAATCCTTGGATTCCAGAGCTATAACTTGTTATGGAAATGTCATTTCTCCCCCTTCCCTTTAAAGTAGCCACCAACTCAAAAACTGACTTGAAGATATAATTAATTTATTCATTTTGTCTTAAGAAATGATTAGTTAAGTGAGGAGATACTGTTGGGGTTTGTTTTGTTCAGTGTTAACCAAATTTACAATTTTACTAACAGAGTGACAGTTTGCATTTTCTTCCCTAATTTGTGGCAAGCTGAATTGTTTTAAACATCTTTCCCGGGGCTGCCCATAAAAGGGAAGGCTTTTCCTCTCCAAGTCTTTTAAATTAAACAGATCTAGAAATAAAAGGTCTGCTAATGAAAGCTTCCCCTCAAGTGACATCAATCATAGAAGTAGGATTAGGAAATAGAGAGCCCATAAATAGGGTCGTGCTGGATTTTTGTAACATGTTTCAGTCACTCCTGTTGCTGTCTAGGGGGATTCTGCATGTTGCTTAGTCAGTCAGCCTTGTGGTTCAGACATTTTTAGAGTAACTAAATGATTAATAGAAATGCTCCAGACAGGCAAGTATGAAGATGGAAGAGGGGAAGTAACTGTGCATATCCACTCCCTGTGGAGTGGCTGAATTTATCTGAGGGTAAGAAATGTCATACTCCTTTATAGAGCTTTATATTTTATGTCACAAGACGAGAAGGCAGATCTTCAGCTGTGGTTAAGGCAAATGTTGTGTTCTATTTGAAAGGACCTTTTAACTTTATATATATGATTTTAAACTGATTCTGTTTTTTTAATCACATCTTCTAAAGTTGAGGGTTTTTTAACAGTGAATCTATATAAAACATTCTGCTATTTTTAAATGATTTATAATAAAAGGAAACAACATAATTGTTTTATGTCTGGCACTGCAGGAGTGTTATCTTATTTACAGCTTTTTTTCAGACCAGATGTGAAGACTTGTAGAGCTGATGATGGTTATGGTCTGATTTTTGTTTGTTTTGGGGTGGTTCAGTGCATTGCTTGGAGACAATGATTTGAAGAAAGTCCTAGAGGCTGATTCCATCTTCCAGGCTTTTTTTTTTTGTGAAAATACTGTAAAAAGTATTTTTCATAGATAGGAGCACTTCAAAAGTTCATGCATCTGCTTTTTGTTAAGTGCTGAAGTAGAAACTGTTCTTGGAGTTCAGTTAAATTCAAACAACAATGCTAAACCCTTATGTGTGTTTTTACAGAATTTGCACCTTAAACAGAGTTTGGATGCTCCCAGTGACAGTACTAAACTACTTTTATTTACTTGAGGGTTTTTTTATAAATCATATAAATCCATATTTTTTTTTCTGTTTTCTAGGGCCTGAGAAATGACCTGAAGGCTGCTTTGGATAAGATTGATCAGCAGTATCTGAATGAAATTGTAGGCGGCCAAGAAGCAGGGGATGATGACTCCCAGAATGACCTGAAAGTCCACGAGGAGAATACTACTATTGAAGAACTAGAAGTATGAGAGAGATCATAACTAAGGGATGTTAGATGTAGTATGTTGCTGTGAGAAAGCTTCAGGATTGTTTAGACAAAGTTGTCTTCTTTTCAACAGCTGACTTAGGCATTCTGATGTATTCTTAAGGAGAAAATTTAGGTTTCCAAGCCAGGAACTGGAAAGTTTCCAAGCCTGGAACAGAGTCTCTTTGCACTGTAGGTGCCTGCAAAAGACAAGTGAAAACTCAAGTGGTCTTTGTTTACAACACTTCATCCCAAAGGGGACAGGTGTTGCCTGCAAAGACAATGATACAGTAAAGATTCATTCTCCAGGGATTTCAGAAGTAGAGAATTTAATTGCAACACATTACCTGGTCATAAATGCCAAAGCCTTTCCAATGAATATTTGAGAGGGTAATAAGGTCAGTACCAACTAATTTTCCCTATACAAGGAAGAACTCTGAAAAATAGACACACAGAAAGAATGTTTGATATGAAAACATTTAGGACAAAAAGAAATGAGCATCAAAAGTAGGCAGACCACAGGAAATATAAGACGTGCAGAGTTAATGTGTCCCAGAAACTTGAGTGCAAATGGCTGCTCTGTTCTGAAAGAATCCCTTGGTGTTTGTGTGAGTGAGTGGAAAGTGGGTGCCAGGAAATGCATTCAGCACCTGGTATTTCAGGATAATGTTTTGAAAAGCACATTAACTTGAGCTGAAGACTTTTACCCTTAATCTTCAAAACTCTTTGCAGGAGTTAATCTTCATAATGTCCTTCCGAAAGCGTGTTTAAGAAATAATATGATTTATAGCTGAAAGCTGAAGTGAATAGATTATTATTAAGAAATAGTCTGGGGTTTTTATTATGGTGCTAGGGGTTCTGGTTTAAAATGACTGCAGTACCAGAGTGGATAGAAGCAGTTGTATTGGAGCTGTATTTTATTGATCTGTTAGCTCTCAAAATAACCCCTTTTTGTGGCAGTAGGGCAGGCTTGGTTTGAATCATGCAAACAGTCTTTTCTAAAATGTTTGAAAACACTGCGTCTTAATTTTATGCTGCTTTAGCTGCATTGCCTTGAGCATGAAGGCTTACATTGAATTTGACTCAAAAGCTAGGAGATCTTTTAAAATAAGACTCACTTTGGAAACGTGAGGGCAGTGGAAATAGATTACAAATCCAACTACACCTACTGGAAAATGTTTAGAAAACTTACTGTTAGTATTTACAGTTTTGAGGTTTTGGCAGGATGGTGGAGTATTGGAGCATACAGCTGGCTTTTTTAGTGGTTTGTTGCTTGGTTATGAGTGTTTTTTTTTTTTATTTTTAAATTTGTTCCCTCAAATTCACAGTTGCAATTAAATGGTCAAAAGCCCCAGTACATCAGAGAATTGGAATAGCATAACAAAATAATTAGGTTAATTGATGGCTTTGGGGATCTCAAAAAATGCAGTGCACCCACAGTTCCCCTTAATACAGTGCTGTCAGGCAGCTGCTAATTATGCCAATAATTTAGTAGTTAATGATTGAAGAATTACTGTTGTATTGACTTTCCAGAAATAATCATATTGTCATTGTGATGTAAATGTTTTTAATGGATTAACGATTTTCAGTAGCATTTGTAGCTGTTTCATGACCAATGTTTGGGATTTCTTGTGGAATTTATTGCAGTTCATGGTGCAGTGAACCATGCTCTGCTATGGTGCTGGCAGACTAGACAAAGTAGAAATAATGGCCCTTTTTTTCCCCCTGTTCCAGGCTTTGGGAGAATCCTTAGGACGGGGTGATGATCACTATGATATGGACATCATAACAAAGTTCTTGAAGGTAACAGACTCTAATTATTCTGTAGCTGTGTCATATTATTACTGCCATGCAGATATATTTCAAGAATGGAAAGGTGCTTGAGAGGAAAATCTCAAGTGATATGTGTAAGATGCGTTTTTTTTTAAATGCTTGGCACTCCACAGCTTTTGTTAGTCACAACAGTGACTTGTGCCAGATCTGGGAAAGAGCTCTTGGGAGAGCAGCATTCTTCAGAATCTGGTCCTGCTTTTCCAGACAAAATAAATACGGTTTTGGTTTTCATGTGATATTTGAGGCAGTTGTCTGTAGTTGCCTCTGTGTAGTACTGTGGCATCAAAACCTTTGGAGGAGTTTCCCTGGAACAGTGGAAGCTGAATTGGAATGTCACCTAATACTGTTACGGAAATTAGAGAGTCTTAAAGGAAGTCCACAGGTTCAGGTGGATGGCAGGAATTTGTTTCCTTGTTTCCTGGCAAGAAACCTGTTGCCTCTCAGCCTAGTCAACCGGTGCCTGTGTTGTGGTGATCAAAGTCACAGCAAGAATTGAAGCTTTAATTTGTGTGTATACATTTAAGATAAAAGGATTATTCCTTCCCCTCCTTGCCTAGCCTTCCGAAAAAGGCTTCACCTTCTTAACTCAGTTTTCTCAAAAAGCTCACTTTGCCTTGGTTGCTTAGCCCTCTGTTCAGTCTGATGTGCCGGGGAAGTCGCTAGATGGCACCGTGACACAGATGTGCTTGCTCCCTGCAGTTCCTCCTGGGAGTTTGGGCCAAGGAGTTGAATGCCAGAGAGGACTACGTGAAACGGGGCGTGCAGGGGAAGCTGAACAGCGCCACTCAGAAACAGACGGAGTCCTACCTGCGGCCGCTCTTCAGAAAGCTCCGCAAAAGGGTGAATCACCTCTAAATGCCACTTCAGCCTTTGCTTTCCAAGTACCCAGCGTCAGAGCCCTTTCTAGGGCAGTGTTAGCCTCACTGAAGGAGAAGGGATAAGTGAGTTGGTCAGTTTCTGTATCTAGAGCTCCTGACACACAGTTCTGACCTTATATCAGTCAGGGAAATCTGCCCACCCACTGCTTTTCCAGCTGTTGCTTAAAGCAGCACCTGCTCCCTGGGTTGCAAACATGACAGAAAGTTGGGTTTGCATTTTGCACTTTGCCATCAGCTACCAGGTGTAGCCGCTTAACCTCTCCTCTTCAGATCCTTCATCTGAATAATGAACATATTTTCCTTTGTGGAACTCCTCAAGCAAGGGTAGTTGCTAAACTTCGTATAAATGCTGAGTAAGATGATTTTCCTGAGCTGCTGTTCTGAAGTAAATGTCTTTTTTTTCTTCCTCCTCTCTCCTGTAGACACTTCCTGCAGACATCAAAGAATCAATAACAGATATTATTAAATTTATGTTGCAAAGAGAATACGTGAAGGTACGTTTGTTTGTACTCCTCTGTCATGTTCACAGTCTGGTTGTAAAAGATTCAGTTTACTGTTTTAGCATTCCCAGGTTTTTTTTCATTTTGAAGATGCATATCTGGAAATACAAATGTATCCCAACAAAATGCAAAAATGGCTGTGAAATGTTAGGCTCCAAGTAGTGTTTGATCCACAGCCTGACAGAAGATCTTTTGGGGTTCATGAAACTGCACAGCTTTGTAACCATGAAGAAAATTTTTCTCAGAGATGGGTATATTAAGTTGCAGAGCATCCCTTTAGGGGAAAACTTAAGTTCTAAGGTTAAATAAAGGTATTGAATAGTAATAGGGTGTTGATAATTAATTAGGAATTAATTGAGGCAAACTGAGTTATTGAATATGAGGCACTGTCCCTTTCTTTGTCTACACTCACATTAAGTGGCCTGGTAAGGTTGAAGTAAGTTAATGAGAAGATTTTTTGGATGAATTCTGCTCACTGGAGGAGACATAAGTACTTTGGGACACAAGATCAAAGGCAGTGTTAGGTTTTATTTGTAGCTGCCTTCAGAAGTGAAACTCAAATACCAATAGCATTTGCTGAAGCAGCTTATATATGTGGAGGAAACTGAGCTGTCTTTTGCCTTTAAATTTCTAGTATTTCTTACTGTTCTTGTGAGGATTTGGCATAATTTGTCAAGTAAGCAAGCAAACCTGCTTTTGATGCTGAAAAATCTTTATATGGCCTAAGGCAAATTTAATCCAAATCATTTGGAAACAGAACTGAACATGTGGGATGTATCATAGCGGGGTTTTATTCTGAAGCATTTTTTTTCTCTTGGTTGTCATCATTATGTGGAAATTCCCTTTCCAATACCTCCTCAAACTAATGAGCATGCAGGAATGTGGTGTATCTCTGGGTTAATCAGCAGTGCTTCTCTCTCCTGGGAGGTGCTTGCCTTTAAGTAAACTTCACAGAGAGATTTTGGATGACTTGAGTACACATTAGATGTTTTGTTGTTTTGTTTGGTTTTTTTTACATTAGGCTAATGCTTTTACAGGTACTCACATCCTTTTCAATTTTGCTTCCTAAGAGACTTGTTTCTTTTTGCCTGCTCTTGTCTTCTGTCTCTTTCTGCCTGCTGCTTGCTTTGTGCAGCCTAGTAAATACTGTCAGCCACAAATTCTTGCTGCTTTGTTAGTTGAAAAGCTGGAAAGATTTTAATTTTGAAATCAATGCGTTGACAGCAGGCAAATGCCAGAATGCAAGTTGTCCACTCAGTCTTAATTAACCCTATTGTGACAGTTCTGCAAGGGTCTTTAATTGCATACTGTTTCATCACAAAGGTATATTTAAGTCAGCAAGTAGGTATTTGGCTAAGACTGTTCAGATTCTGCATCATGCAGGTGATGACTAAGCTTTGTCCCCTCTTCAGATTTGCTTTTGGGTCTGTCTGCCACCCCCTGCCTTGTTCATTATTCACCTCCCAGTTTGTTCAGTGTTAGCTGGAAAGAATCTGCACCCACTAGTCATGATTGCTGCTTCTTATTGTCCAGTTTCTGAATAGGAGGTGATAAATTAACTCTTTATCAGTGAGTTTTGTAGCTCTCTAATAGAGAAGGAATGTCCTGTTCTGCATCCTTCAGGCTTTTTCTTTATCTGTCACTTGCTGGTTCTCAGTTGTTATGTTGTTTTTTTTTTAAGCTCTGTACTTCTCTTTCTTTCTCCCTTTCTTTCTATTAATTTTCCCTTTGAGTTTTATCCCTAAAAAATTTCCTGTTTTTCCCCAGGAATGTTGTCTGTTACAGCTTTAAAACAGGAGCTGCGCTCTTGATGGGGAAACTCCTGATTGATTTACTGCTTCTGCTGCTCTGGCCTTAAGCATGGTTACAAATATAACCTTATTTAACCAGAGAGTTGCAAATAATCCCAGTAAACCTTAGTTTTGGTCAAGGTAACCAGACTGCCTTGCCCAGTTCTTTTTTTTTTTTCACGAGGGAAAGTCCATAGTCCTTGCTTCCCTCGGAGTTCCAGGTGGGAAGGTGCACTGTGCACTTGGTTAATGCCGAGCAATGACACCGGGTCAGGGAGACTGGGATGGGTGTTTAACTGCCCCTGGCAGTGCAAGATCGCCGTGTGTGGTGTGTGTGGTGCCGTTCCTGCGGTGCTCAGTGGTGCCCTTCCCTCTCCAGGCGAACGATGCCTATCTCCAGATGGCCATTGGCAACGCCCCCTGGCCCATCGGCGTCACCATGGTCGGCATCCACGCGCGGACGGGGCGCGAGAAGATTTTCTCCAAGCACGTGGCCCACGTGCTCAACGATGAAACTCAAAGGAAATACATACAGGTAATGTCAGCTCTGGAAATCTGCTTGTGTAGGGGGGACCTTTGGGAAACATCAGTGTCACGTGATGTGGTGAAAGGGTCCCAGAAATGGACAGGTTAATTTGCGTCAAGCATAGCACCCGGTTAATAGGTAGCTCGTCCCGGATGTGAAGGCTCTTCAGTGCTGGGCCAGGAGCAGTCTATTGGGTTTTTCTGAATTGCTGTGGTCCTGCATGAACACCAGAGCAGCTGTGAAGACAGGCTTGATTCTTCTGAGGCCCCTCACTGCTTAACTCGTGCTTTAAACATGCACAGAATTTGATACTGTAAAATTCAGTCCTTCTGACTGTTTCTGTAGCTAGATAAGTGCATTCGTTAATAAGTTCACCAATCTGGGCTCAAAATTCGAGGTTTAGTTCCTCCTGGGCATCTTCAAACCCTTGTGGACTTCTGGTTGTGGAATTAGTAGCAGTGCTGTTTTTCTACTCTGTCCTTTCAACACAGTGAGTGGACAGGTCTGAGGAAACAAGCCTTCTCTCTTCGTATTGTTAAATGTGTTTGGCTGTTGCCAGTTGCAGTTTCATTGAGATAAAAAACCTTCTGGGTTAACTCTGAAGCCTCCAGAGCAGCATCATGGAGATCAGAGCTCCTGGCAGGGGAGGTTTACATAAATGTCTTCCTTCTGCAGCAATAGGACTCCTGTTGCTTTTCAGCTTCTGCAGATGTCTGCAAGGAAATTGCTTGCAAAATGCAACTTCCCCTTCTGCTCTGAGTCTCTCTGTGTTTGGGCTGCGATTATAACCTTTGGTTTCTCTTCAATTCTAGTTTTTAATAGCATAACCTGAAAAAAATATCATTGTGAAGTCACAGGAACCTCCAGACACTTATAAACACAACAAATTAAATTTGATCAATTATTTTATAAGATGAAACAAAGAAAAATTTGATCAATTATTTTGTGAGATGAAAATTGGCATGTGGATTATGCATCTTAAGATACAGGCTCCAGTTATGCTTGGAAGTATTTAATGGATGAAATAGTTTTAAACTAAATAATGTTGTTCTGGTCTGTGTTAATCTGTGTGATCATAATGGTGAAAAATTCATAGAATCACAGAACGGTTTGGATTGAAAGAGGCCTTAAAAGACTGTCAAGTTCCAAGTCCCCTGGCAGGAGAACCTTACAGACCAGGCTGCTCAGTAATTGGCCTTCTCTGTCCGTTTGCCACTCCTGGAGCAGGAGGATCTCTACTCTGGAGTGTTGCTTGGTCTTTCTTAACATACTTGTATGTTATATGTATATATGTATGTATATATATATATATGTATGTAATAACTTGTGGAAGGTGTGTATGATTTCCCCAGTTTGTCCCTTCTCTGCTTTTGGGGCTACATCTGTTGGCCAAGGAAATCTTGGGTTCATCTTCCCACTGTGAATTTCATATCCCTGGTTCTAAATTACTCAGCTCACTGAAGCACCAAGACAAAGTTGGCTTTAAGCATGTACGTTCTCCATGTTGGTTTTAGATGTTGGGTCTTGTTTGACAAGCTTGGTTCAAACTGGAGCATGGGGTATTTATTGCCTGTGCTCCCAGCAGCTGCATGAAGCTAACATGTTCCTGATTGCTGCACCCTGGAGTGAGAACATCCCAAACAAGGAGTCGTTATGGTACTGGGACAGACTTTTCATGCTTGCCTGCATTAGAAAGGCCAAAGCATCATCCTGTTGAATCATTTTTCCCTGAGTGAGGAGCTGCCTTCCATGAGGAGAGTCTCATGACAGGGACGTGACTCTGCCATCTTGGAGTACAGTGTCACTGCTAAATTACAATTCCACCACAGCAGTTGGCTTTCTTCTGTGTTAGACTTTTCCATGTGACTTGAAAGAAAATAATCACAAGGTTCCTGTCATGTTGGTTTCTGGCAGTCGATGCCTTGAAAGAAACTGAAAAATCCACATTCTGCCTTTCTCCTTGATCGCTTCAGTTTGCCTCTGTGGTGTCCTGTGTGGTACCACAGGTCTCCTCCTGAGAAGCGTTTGGTTCTTGCCTTGGCTGTGCAGCTTGTTTTGAAATTGCTTTTTACTCTTTAGAATTAATTTTAATATTCAGCTTTCTTGTAAATATCTTCAATTATGATATCATTTGCTTCCTGGGTGATAAAGAGGGATTAAAGAATTGCTGTGATCCTTTACTGTGAATCTTACAAGGTGGGAGTGAAGCTATAGCCTTTTTGATTATGCCACAAACTCCTCTAATATTGAAGAGAACCTCAAACCTTGAACACAATAACAACCAAAATAAAAATCTCAACCTCAAAATAGCACCCTTTTCTTTTTAATTCTTCCTGTTAAGCTTAAGAATACTGTAGGCTATTAAGTTTGTTCAACAGCTGCAGCCTTATTACAGAATTGTCCTTGCTTTGTTAATTCCTAGGGGCTGAAGAGGCTCATGACCATTTGCCAGAAGCACTTCCCGACAGACCCATCCAAATGTGTGGAGTACAACGCGCTGTGAGGCTCTGCGGGGGCCAGGGTGGGGCTCACATTTCAGTCTCCAGCACCCAGAGAGGATGGAAGAGGCAGAGCTTGAGCCTGAACACCAGCAAGAACTTGGAGTGGACTTTGCAAAAAAAAGCGGAGGTTTTTTTTTTTTTTTTTTTTTTTTCAGCTTCCTTTTTCCAAGACCCTTTTTTTTTGGTTTTTTTTTACATTTTTGGGTTTTGC
>WAAG01022698.1:31066-77357 GCA_013390105.1 Tichodroma muraria
AGGCTCCAGGTATGCTTGGAAGTATTTAATGGATGAAATAGTTTTAAACTAAATAATGTTGTTCTGGTCTGTGTTAATCTGTGTGATCATAATGGTGAAAAATTCATAGAATCACAGAACGGTTTGGATTGAAAGAGGCCTTAAAAGACTGTCAAGTTCCAAGTCCCCTGGCAGGAGAACCTTACAGACCAGGCTGCTCAGTAATTGGCCTTCTCTGTCCGTTTGCCACTCCTGGAGCAGGAGGATCTCTACTCTGGAGTGTTGCTTGGTCTTTCTTAACATACTTGTATGTTATATGTATATATGTATGTATATATATATATATGTATGTAATAACTTGTGGAAGGTGTGTATGATTTCCCCAGTTTGTCCCTTCTCTGCTTTTGGGGCTACATCTGTTGGCCAAGGAAATCTTGGGTTCATCTTCCCACTGTGAATTTCATATCCCTGGTTCTAAATTACTCAGCTCACTGAAGCACCAAGACAAAGTTGGCTTTAAGCATGTACGTTCTCCATGTTGGTTTTAGATGTTGGGTCTTGTTTGACAAGCTTGGTTCAAACTGGAGCATGGGGTATTTATTGCCTGTGCTCCCAGCAGCTGCATGAAGCTAACATGTTCCTGATTGCTGCACCCTGGAGTGAGAACATCCCAAACAAGGAGTCGTTATGGTACTGGGACAGACTTTTCATGCTTGCCTGCATTAGAAAGGCCAAAGCATCATCCTGTTGAATCATTTTTCCCTGAGTGAGGAGCTGCCTTCCATGAGGAGAGTCTCATGACAGGGACGTGACTCTGCCATCTTGGAGTACAGTGTCACTGCTAAATTACAATTCCACCACAGCAGTTGGCTTTCTTCTGTGTTAGACTTTTCCATGTGACTTGAAAGAAAATAATCACAAGGTTCCTGTCATGTTGGTTTCTGGCAGTCGATGCCTTGAAAGAAACTGAAAAATCCACATTCTGCCTTTCTCCTTGATCGCTTCAGTTTGCCTCTGTGGTGTCCTGTGTGGTACCACAGGTCTCCTCCTGAGAAGCGTTTGGTTCTTGCCTTGGCTGTGCAGCTTGTTTTGAAATTGCTTTTTACTCTTTAGAATTAATTTTAATATTCAGCTTTCTTGTAAATATCTTCAATTATGATATCATTTGCTTCCTGGGTGATAAAGAGGGATTAAAGAATTGCTGTGATCCTTTACTGTGAATCTTACAAGGTGGGAGTGAAGCTATAGCCTTTTTGATTATGCCACAAACTCCTCTAATATTGAAGAGAACCTCAAACCTTGAACACAATAACAACCAAAATAAAAATCTCAACCTCAAAATAGCACCCTTTTCTTTTTAATTCTTCCTGTTAAGCTTAAGAATACTGTAGGCTATTAAGTTTGTTCAACAGCTGCAGCCTTATTACAGAATTGTCCTNCTGAACACCAGCAAGAACTTGGAGGTGACTTTGCAAAAAAAAGCGGAGGTTTTTTTTTTTGTTTTTTTTTTTACAGCTTCCTTTTTCCAAGACCCATTTATTTAGGTTTATTTTGCAATCTGTGCGTTTTGCTGAACACATCCAATGTACAGCAGATGATGGGTTTTGAGGAGTTTAAGACCAAGTCAATAACCAAGGGACAATGTGCATGACAACTGCTTTTATTTCAGTTTGTTATTCAGGGAACTGTGCAGACTGAACAGTTTCCCATATTTTAGAGCTTTAGGTGAGTCTCAGCCCTGCAAGGAGCATATGGTGGAGCTTTTTTTGGCTGCTTTTGCATCGGAGACTGATACGGGGAGATGATTAGAGGGAAGCAGTTGAATCTGAATCTTGGTTATTTCTGTAAATATAAAGAGTTTATTGGCTAATCTTTCATGTGGTATTTATCAGGAATAAAAAAAAAGGTTTATATATTTCTCAGTCTCAGTGCAAAGAGTTTTTGATCTTGAATGCATCTGATTTGGCTTTTTTTTTTTTTTTTNTTTTTTTTGGTAACGACATTTTTAATATAAACCTTCTGGGCTTGGGGGAAGTAATCTTATGGCTCTTGAGGCTTTCAAATTCCATTTTTATACATCTGGAGAAAATTTTCAGTCTGCTGGGCATTGCAGAGAAAATAATTAGGACCTCCCATGACCATGAACAGTATTTCTAGCAGCCACAAATCTTTACCATTGTGTATCCTGACTGGGAATGGTGAGGAAACTCATGGGAACGATGATGTCTAATTCTGCATAAACAGTGAAGTATTGAAACTTTGTTAGTTTTGAGCAGAAGCGCTTCCTGAAGAAATGTGTCATTATTCCATTGAATGGATTTGTCTGGCTCCTCACCTTGACTGGCAGGTACTAGAGCCCTCTTCTCAAGGAGTGACCTGTCTCCCTTGGGTGTTCCCTGTGGCACAGTGAGAGATACTGGGGGATGTGAGTTGGGAGGAGTGTCTTGGAGAACTTCAGGTTCTTCTGGAGGTTCTCTTTGATTCTGTAGTGTTTCTTTGGACATAGGAGATTTTCAGTCTGGAGTGTTTGACCCCAGAGAAAATGTCAAGAGCTTAGAGTTTAGAAGTAATAAAAGGAGGCTGATGAGACCTCACTGCCTCTTGGGGGAGGGGCCTTTGGGGAGGAGATGGGGATTTGTGGGGAGAAGCTGGGCAGATGTTAAGAGCATGGAAGAGTTTCATTAACAGTGGTTTCTGGTGATTTTCTTTGCAGTGCTCTGTTCAGACACTCTTTGGGGTCATTATTACAGCGGAAACATTTGTAACACTGCGACGTTATCCCTCTCCCCACCCAGGCCGCTTCCTGAACTGTTTCTAAATCTTTATCTTGACCTTAGTTTTGAACTCTGTAAATAATTGAGGGACAATATTGTCCCTTGTTCAGAAGAGCTGTAATTTCCCTGGAAGTTGCAGCGAGTAGCCAGGAGATGGTTTAAGGAGCATTGTATCGCCTGCTTTAGCGGGAAGCGGATTCCTTAGGGGATCTGTAATAGTGCTAGATGGATTTTTCCTTCCTGCCTTAGAGCTAATTATTGAGGAGAATTTTAATGGTACCCTGAGTGCTGGTTTGAGTGGGGATGCTCCTCCTGTAGGGATGTGAAGTTGAGGTTGGAATGTCTTAGTCTGATCAGGTTTTAAGGAATGCAGCTCAAGCAGCGTGCCTCCTTGCTGACAGTCCCTGAAATACAGCCGCCTTGCTTGAATGAATCCCACGACGGAAGAACTTCATCCCCTCGCAATCCATGGAATGGTGCTGCACGGGGAACCGAGGAGCTGGGAAGTACTTTCTCACGGCATATCCGTGTAAGAGTTTCCAGCTGGCCAGCACGTGAGAGCCAGCTCTGGTCCTCGGGGGCTGGCGGGCCAGGGGGACGCTGTTACGGCAGCTGCTTTTCATCATCGGTTGGAGGCTCTTTGCAGCTGGATGGCCCCAAATTGCAGCTACCAGACTGTGATCAAATAGTTAATAATGCCTCTTGGCCAAAAAAACTCCCAACCCTCAGTCTAGTTTAGGGAGGAGTGGGTGTGGTGCAGCTGTCACACTGCTTGACAGTTTGGGATTTTTTTTGTGGGGAGGGTATGTTTCAGTTTAGCAATTTACTTTTCCCTCTAGGCTTTTCCAGATGTTTATTTCTGATAATTCTTGCGTTAGGTGGAAATAACTCTGCTGAATCCTAAGACTTGTAGCCATAGGATGAAGTCATGAGCTCACCATAGCGGTGTCTGGAGTGGTGGAGGGACTTCAGTGTCCCTGGTCATTTGTTGCAGTCCCTGACCCTTTCCCAAACCTGGCTGTGGAAGGGCCTGTGCAAGGTGAACTCTAAAACTATTGGTACCTTCCTGATACTGGTATTATTGTGCCTGGTGGTGGTAAAATGCCTTAAATTCCCTATTTGCTATTTGTGCTGCTGGAAAGGTTCTTAGGGTACGTGTATGTGGGATCAGTTTATTTTAAAGGAGGAACTGGGTTCCTCTTCAGCTGGCTGCCATAACATCGCCACCATCGATCCAGTCTTGCACAAAGAACGAACCTGATTGGGAGGTAGGTGGCTTCACTTCTCAGGAGGAAGAGAGTGCTCTGAGCCCTGGACCCAGGGGATGAGAACACAGCGTGGTGCCTTCCGAGAGGGCTGGTGCAAGGTGGGCAGTGCTGGTGTCAGATCTGGAGCAGGCTGCCCTGAAAGCTGCTCCTGAGGTGGTGAAGAGAGACCTGCAGCACTGCTGGAGTCACTGTCAGGAAATCTGAGCCAAGGTCCCAGAGTTCAGGTGAAACTGTGTTTCAGAGTTCAGTGTTCAGTGAGCTCTGTGTTCAGAGTTCACAGTGAAAACCTTCACTGTGGCTGTTTGGTCCATCCCAGACCCTCCTGGGGATTTGCTGCAGGCAGTGGTTCCCACTCGGCAGAGCTGGGGGATGGTCACGGGGGCTGCCTGGCTCTGGGCTGCTGCCACTGCTGGCTCCCTGTGGGATGTGGGGGGGATTGGGGGGATGATACAGGAGGTGCTGGGAGGGGAAGAGGCTCCCTGGACAGTGGGAATAAATAGAAGGAGCAGGAAGCAACGGCTCTGGGAAGTGTGGGAGGCCCCGTGTGAGACTGTGGCTGTTGGAAGCTGCCTGTGGTTTTGGGGGGTGCTGGGTGGCCAAAGGGGTCACTGCTGCCCACAGAGCGGATAACAGGGATGTTAGGTGACATCCCTAACCCTGTGCAGGGGTCACTGCTGTCCTACTGAGCTAGAGCAGCCTCCAGGAGTGGGTTTCCTTGGGAAGTCACCAAGCAGGCAGTTCCTTGGAGCATGGGGAGTGTGCCGGTGCTGAAGCCTGTCCCACAGCCATTGGCAATGCTGAAACAGCCTTGCAGCAACTTGGCATCCAATCCATGTAAGTGAGCATTAATTTTAGTTATTTCAAGTTGTGTGTTGAAAGTAAATATATTATTTGTGACTTTGCTTCCCACAGTGGTGGGACCTCAGCCACACTCCTGGTCCTCCTGAGCCCCTGGGACCAGTGCTTGGGAGAACATGGTATGGAGTGAGGATGGATCTGCTGGGTGCTGAATTCCAAGAGATCTCTAAAGGATGGGCTTTTTTTGGGGAAATACCAGTGTTTCCTGCAATCAGGCCCCAGGGCAGCCAAGGAGCAGGTCCCTCATGGACACCCTGGCCAGCTGTGCACACATCTGGACCCAGCATCTCTAGCAGTGGTAAGGATTGCCTGGGCTCTGCCCTCCCAAAGACACCACAGCAAGGTTTCATTTTGAAAATGCTTTAATAAGGAAGTGTTGACAACACCGTTTTGCAAAATGTAAAGGTAACTATACAAATTCTTAATACAAAAAGAATAAATTAAAAGCAGATATTTTTTAATTCTGCAACTTTTTCTACAACATACATATTTTTTTCCTTGATTACAGTTGAACAGAATCCAGTAAAATCATTTTCCATGCTCTAAAGTCAATTTCAGGAGAGACCTAATTTTTTTTTCTTCTTTTTTTTTTTTTTTCCTTTTTTTTAAACTAGAGAGTCCATTTTACACAACTTGTAATAAAACTATTGACATTAATATATATGTAAAACTTTACATCTAGTTAACTAAGCAGTAACTGGTCATCTGATAGCACCTGAATGGGGATTGGCTATGCCTGAAACTAAAACTAATACAGAGTGAAAACAAATTGGACTGTTTCAACATTTTCAACACTCGACTGCATATAATATTTAAAAATAAACCCTGCCTCCCAGCACGGCCCCGTGCAGGGACCGTCCCCCGGCTCCTGCCCACACAGAGGGAGTGTCGCACACTGAACGCGGTTGTGGCTTTATGGCAGATGGAGCCTTGAAAAATAAAAAAGTAAAGGAGGGGTTAAGTTGGTAGTCAAGTGCTTGTCTATAATAGCTATGTATATACCCCTCTGTGTTATACTTAAATATGTTAATCTCATATGATTAACATTTTATGTACATTTGTGTTTAATTGAATTGAGCTAAACAGTAAAACCTGTTTTACTTAATCTGTCTTTACTACCAGACTGGCTGCTCACATGTGCCTTGATTGCAAACCAGAAAAGCAGAACACAAAGCAAAACTCAATCTGTTTCTAGAAAGCTTTTTCTCCACTCCAGCCTGTTTGCAATTCAGGCTAAATATTTTTATTTCACCCCCTAATTTCAGGGCTGCCACCTTTTAACCTTTGCTGCAGAACTGCAGAGCTGGTCTTGGAGGAATTAATGTTTCTTCCTGTAGTGCCCAGAGGCCTCATAGTGCCGCTGTTGTTGAATTCTTTTTAATTAAAAGAAGGTACACAGAAAAAAAACAAACCCAAACCACTCACCAGGGAAATTAAAAAGAAAACAGACAGTTGCTCAGAGCCCCCAAAAATCCTTGGGCTAAATTATTTGCTATAGCTTAATTTGGTCCTTATTTAATCCTTTCACTTTAGCTACCAAATCTTATCAGTAAAATGTCATTAATCAGTACTATCTCTTATCCAGCTAAAAATCCAATTAGGAGCTTGAAATAATTCTCATGTTAAAGACCCCAAAGCACAAAGAGATGGTAAAAACAGCATTTTCTGTGTCCAGATAAAGGCTGCAATCTCACCACTGGCTGTTCTTCCAGAATTGGAAGTAAGGCTTCAATTACTGTCACAGTGCGTTGCACTCCCAGGTGATGCTTCAGGGAGGCCCAGAAGCACCAGGTTTGTGTAGTCACCTTTGTAAACCCTTTGCCAGTGTTTTTGTTTTTTTTTTTTTTTTTTTTCAGAGGGATAATTCATTTATGCTTCAGGTATGAACATGAAAGAGTTTCCTTATCATAGACTTGTGGAAGGGTTTGTGTTGGAAGTGACATCACCTGGTTCCAGCCCCTGCCATGGGGCAGGGACACCTTCCACTAGACCTGGTTGCTCAGCGCCCTATCCAGCCCTATCTTGCCCCATCCAATCCTGGCTCTGCCACAGGTTTCCCTGGACAAGTAACAGCCTTTCTGCCTGTCACTGCCTCATCTCTGCAAGGCCTCCTCCCCACCTCAGCCGTGATGCGAGGCAGCAGTGCAGGGAACCAAAGCCAACACTTCTGGTGTGAGTTGCAGAAAGGAACTGGCATGAGCTACTTGCATTAATGTTTAGAACCCCCATTGTTTTTCAAAGCCTAATTACACAGAACCCATTCTCTTTTAAAGCCTGGAATGCAGTTTTCCAGCAATTTTAATACCAAAAGGTGTGGCAGCCCCCCAAGTTGCGGTGTTTAATTTGAAACATTTCACTCTACTTTGTCTGGTAGATGCTGTTGTTACTCTTGGAAAACACACACACACACACACACACACACACACTCTCACACTTTTCTTTTTTTTTTTCCTTTTTCCTTAAACTAAAGCTAACTTCAGTTTCTGCTTTTCACAAAGTAACCCCCTCCAGCCGTTTCTTTTAATGCCTTTCCCATAGGAAATCATCGTTTGCACGCACCAATGGGGGAAGGCCGGGCGCCCGCCCCCATCGAGTGGCAATAAAAACAGCATAGCACCGCAGTGAAGACTAAGACGTGCCAGCTTCAACATCCACCTAGATTGTGCACTTGTTCGTTTACAAAAGTGTCTTTGAGGCCTTTGAAAGTTCCATGGCTTGACATATATAAAGCATTGCTCTAAAGTATGTGTAAACTTGCAGCTCCTTCCAGGCCGCGCTCGTGCTACTCCGTCTGGTGTCCGCAGGCAGCTCCCGCTCGTGCCCGACGCCTCGCTTGGTCGCTTCTTCGCTTTCTCTCTCCAAGGGGAAGATTTGCCTGTCTGCTGGTTGTCCAACCCCGCTCCAGGAGCCTTCCCGCCTCCCGACAGACCGGTTCTCCCACACGGCAGCACACGGGTGACGAGCCCTTTGCTACACTGGTGCTAACGAAGGGAAGAGGAGTGGAACCGATACGTGAACGCAGCTTGGCCCCGTCAGGTCGGTTGCGATGTGCTTTCCCTTGGATTTCACGTTAATGCTTTGTGCAGAAATAGATTCTAATTTATTGGCTGTATCTGTTTGTGGAAAGGTTTTTTTGGCAATTTTTATCTGTATCAAAACAACCAATACAGTCCCAACACCTCTCCGTGTATTGGAGGGCACTCTGTGCCAGCCACAGAGGTGCAGTGAGTGCAGTACTTGCCTCTGCTTTAGGTAATGCCTTTGTAAACCTTGTCTGTCCAGTTCAATAGTGGCTTGCAGACAGCGGTGCTGTGATACCAGCCCAGACCTCGGGTGTGTCTGCAGCACAGGGGGTTGTTTTGCTTGTGTGTAGGTGGACTCCAAATGAAGAAGGAAATGCCATTTTGCAAGGGGGTGGTCGTGTCAGCTATCAAGTTAAAGAAGGGAGATGTTCTTGTAGCTAGAACTCGCTGAGCAACTCATCCTGCCAACAGTGGTGTGGAGATCTCTGGCAGTGCTGACCTGATTTGTGAGACTGACACATCTCTGAAGTGATGGGATTTACTGTTGCACAACAGATGCACTTTCAGGAATATGGTCTCCATTTCTCAGCCTCTGTCCAATTCCCACCCCCTTAAAACTAACGCTGTCGGCTTCAGCTCGCAGGTCATGGAACTCTTACTGCTGTTACGTGCTGTGGAACGCTCATCTTTGATATGAGCCTTGAAAGGCTTCCATCGATTCAAAGGAAAACCAAATTTGAAACTGACTCTGCAGATGGCTGCTCCTCTCCACCCGCTGCCCCGTGGCCGTGGGAGGGACGGGCACCCGTCTGGCAGTGGGACGTGCCGCGCTCCGCCGCTGCCGTGGTGGATGTCTCAGGGCCAGTGTTCCTTAAATGTCGTCTTGAATTGCATCGTGAAAAAAGTGCTTAGAGTTGAAGCTGGTGCTGGGTGACAGTGCATCTGGGTAAGGCAAATGAGAGGCAGTGAGGTGATCTCAGAATGGCATTGATGTGATTAACTTGAGGTCAGGGGTTCACACTAAAGTTCCAGGCTTGGCTTTTTCCTGCCCATACCATTGGACATCTGCTAGTTCTGGATAGAGGGGAGAATCCAGGAAACAGCTATCGTTGTAGTTCCTGCAGGAGAAAGGAAACTTTGTTAGGACAGTGAGTGCTCCTGGGAAGTCCAACCATGAGCATAAAACATTGTGTTATGGGTGGAGAGGAATGCAGAGTATTAACAGTCCCCACTGCACTCTCCCTGTGTCTTCTTCCCCCCTGCCCTGGGTACAGCAGCAGTGCTGTGCCTCTGCCCTGCCTGAGGGCTCTCTGCCTGCTGTCCTGCTCTTGAAGTAAGTTGGGATAGAGATTTTTCTGTAGGATGCTCTCCAAGGAGCAAGTCCTTAGAGAAGCTCACTCAGAACGTTGAAGGAGGAGGGTGGTGGCACTTCTGCTCTGGGCAGAGGCTTGTGCATCACCAAGCAGTCCCAGAGTCACGTGGCTTTCCAGGGATGAACCAGGAAGGGACTAGTGAGAGCATGCCAGGTCTGATGTGGAAAGGACCGTGTTGTGTTGCAGCAGCCTACTCCTCATCTTGGGCTATGTTTCCTGACAAGCTACTGCTTCATTTGCTGCCTGGCTTTTTCTTTGCCTTGTACTGAGCAGACAAAGCAATTCATAAGAATTTTCTCTGCTGTTTATGCTAAGAGCTCTAACCAGAATCAGCTCCTGGCTTAGGCTGTGGAGCTCCTTTCCAGAGGAAATCAGGTCAAAATCTGGATTTTTTGAAAAGTGACTGCTATATCTGTGCAGTTGTAGCCAGAACTGATGTCTCCTCCTCACACTTTGATTTGAACCGATTTCCAAACTGGAGATTGTTTTGAGGCCAAAAGCAGGAGATGCATATTTTTCTGTTTAGTGAGGGATTCTCACTCCTTCCTGCATTCCTTCCCCACCTCACAGGACTGATCTCACATCTGGTGCAGTTCCTGCTTCCTTTGCCCTGTTTTCCACCTGGTTTCCCTGGAACTGGTGTCTGAGAGGAACCTAAGCAAGGGCATTGACACTTGCATGCTAAAGAGCCTTTTGTTTCCCAGCTCTCTGCTGGAGCACAGAGGTTTATGGGATAACTCTAGAAAGCTGGGCTTGAAATACTTGACAGATGCCAGCTGTGAATGGTTGTAGATTCAAATGAGAGTGTCAGACAGTGATGGCAGTTTAATTAAAATAGAAATACTCTGAGGGTTTTTTGTTCCCTCCACCCTTCCCCCTCTGTCTTCCCACAGGAATGGGGCTAGGGTTGCTCCTTGTTCCATAAACACTCTCTGCTGGTGCTGCTGCTGCAAACAGCCTCAGATCTGCAGCAGGGAGGGAGGAAGAAGGGGTGACGGAGCTGTGGCTGGAGCAAGGCCAGGAGCTCTGGCCAGGTCCTCTGAGCTTACCCGAGCTCGTGTCCCCACCACGCTGTTCCCAGACTGTTCCCACAGCACTCTGCCCACGCTGCATTCAGTTGTCCCGAGGCACAGATTTGCTGCCCCCCCTCCCCACTTTCTGTGCCCATTCAGCCTCTGCGGGGACACAGAGCGTGCTGGCCCCGAGTCCCTTTCACAGGGGAAAGTGCCACAGGCACAGACTCTCTGAAAAGGCACGGAGCGGGCTCAGGATGCTCCCAAGTGCTGCGGGAAGCCTTGCTGGCAGACAGCTCCGGCGGGACAGCGGGAGGCCCGGCACTCGCACTGTGCTCACGGACTGTGGGGCAGAAGGAGGAAAGAACAAAACGTTCCCTTACTATACCTCTATTCATCAGTACTTTGGTGGGTTGGAGACTGAGACTCATCCATAGTGGGTGAGTTGTCTGTTGCTTCTCTGAACAAAGGAGAGCAAAAAAGGAGGAAAGAGGAGAGAGGAAATGTTAAAGAAAATAAGTGACACAGACATTGTTATGAGCTTATTAATCCAGTGGGGAAACAAGTTGATGAATCATCTTTAGAAAAAGTTAGTGACACAAAAACATGTTGGGGAGAACTGTCAATCTGTTGAGTTGTGCTGGGTGGGCACAGCAGCTCCTGCAGTGGAGGAATCTTTGTTGTGCATCTAATGGCAGACAGGATCCACATACACCTTGGGTGCTATGCTCAGGTACAAAATTAGTGCTGATTTGTCTCCAATTCTTTTTGCACTGGTTGTTGGTGCAGGGCCTAAACTACAAATCCAGGTAGCTTCACTTTCACCAGCTGAGAATTTGGCTTGATGTATTTTTGCTGTGAGAGACAAGGTGCAGGACTTAGCTTGAATGGAAAAATAAGAAAAGCTGGGATTATCCAAACAGATGTCTCAGCTGACTGCTCACCAGTTTTGATTCTGTTCATCATCGAGATATTTAGAAGAATTAGGACTGGGATGGAGACTGGGACTAAGATTTGAATTTAGACTCAAACCCTTAATAGTGGAAATTGCAGTGTATAGTAAAGGTAGGTACCATTTTGCCTATCTTGCTATCCCTTGACTTTTTGTGAAATGGGACCAAGAACATTCTCCTGTTCTAAGCTGGAAGCACGTGCAAAAACCGTATGAGGCTGGATGTCAAATGTGTGAATTTAAAATCCACGTAAGCCTAAGGGGTTATGGTTATGGTTCTCCTCATCTCCAATTTAAAGTGCAATCACAAGCAGTGCTGGAATAAAACCGGAGGTCAAACCTGGTCTTAGGTGACATGGGTAATTAAAGATTACCCAAGATTTTCCAGTGGCTGCACAGCGAAATGTTTTCAAAGTTAGTCCCAATTCATGACTTAGGGTATCAGATCTGTTCTCTTATTCAAAGGACTACAGTATTTTGAGGACTGTAGTGTCAGATCTAGCTGATCTCGCCAAAATCTCATCCCAGAATCTGGGATGTGCTGAGTTAGATGAGATCTGGAAATGACCTTTATTTCACATGGCAGGACAGAACTGCTGGACAGAGAGTGCTAGAGAATACCCATGGGAGCTTGCAAAAGGCTTTTTATTTACTCCTGGAACTCCCTGCCTTGTAAAGAGGTGCCAAAGAACCCAATTACTGTATTTACATTAGAATGGCTATGGGTGTGTAATGCTTCCCTCACACTCTGGTGAAATACCTTCATGTTAGTGGCAACAAAAAAAGATGCCCTTAAAAGTCATGCAGACACATTGCTTTGCTGGGGAAAACTGAGCAGAAAAATGAGGTTGCTGCACACACAGGTATGGCAGGCACTGAACCTTGCCTTTTCAACAAGGTCTTGGTGTGGACAGCCAGTGTGATGGCTGCTGAAAAAGAAACATCAGCTATTTCAACATATGAAGAAGACTGGAGGAAGGAGACTGTCCAAGCAGGAGGAACCTGCAAGGAGAAAGGCTCCTTTCCTTGTGGATCTGACACTACATGGAGCAGTGCTGGGTGTGGATGACTCGGCCATGTCTTGGTCAGCCTAAACCTGAGCTCCACCACCACAAGAGCACAGGTGGGAGACTGGAAATGATCCATGTGGACGTATGCTATGGAGCACATGGGAAACGTTCCCCATAGCTGTGCTTGTGTGGGGGGAACTTTTTCTCACTGGCACTGAGTGAGGTGGATCCTCTAACCTGCCCCCACAGACACTCACCCAGTCTGCCACGTGAGAATGTGGTGGGGGCTGCCCGGCGGCGTGGCTGCGAGCTCGCTCGACGGCGTGGAGCTCCTCTGGCTGTGAGGTAAGGCAGCTGGAAAACAACCAAGGGTGGAGAAAAACGACTGCTGAGGTGAGAACACAAAGGTCAGGGTGGTTCAGAAGCATCAGCTGGTCAGACCAGCAGAAACCTGTCTGGCTGTGAGTAAACACAGCCTGGAACACACCTCGCCCTGTTCCTGGGTGACTGTGCTCGAACATGGCACAAGAGCAGAGCCTCTGCTGACACTGCTGCACATCATGGGCTGGATCTGGCCTCAGCTCTGCAGGAACACTCAGTCTCCAGCTGAATACAGCCACCCAGACTCTCCTGATCCTGCCTGGGACACACCACACTTCTTCCAGCACAGAAACTTTGTTCCTGCTGCCTGGACTCCATGGGTCCTGAACTGGAGACCAGGAGCTCAGCCTGCCAGGCTCAGCCTTTTGTTTCCAGGGGTGGTGGGAGAGGCCCTGTGTCCCTAGGAGCCAGGGCTGGCAGTGGTGAGGGCCTGGACAAGTACACTGTTCATGTGCTCAGAAGGAAGACAGCTCTGAAGATTTCAAAAGCTGCAACTTCCTTTCACTGAAGATTTGTAAAAAATGCCTGGCTTTGTTGACAGTCCTATTAGGAACCAAAGAAAGGCTTAGCTTACTTGAATGAAGACAGAAGGAGGCTGGACTATAAATGGGCAGTGGTTTCTGGGGGAATTTCCCTGGTGAGGGTCCAGCAAATAAATCCACCTGACTAATCTTTCCTCCTTCTCCAGTCTATACAGTGTTGACACTCTGAATTTAATACATGCCTAGAAGTTTGATCCTCTTTGAAGGACAGCGTGCAGCCCAACTGACCTATCAGCTAGGACTGATCAGCTGAAATTACAGAGGCTTCTACCTGGCACCCCTCTCTCTGCTGTTAAATTCTTTAGCTACTGCCAAATGACACTCAAAGGGAAAACCAAATTTTAATCTGCTTCTTGGAGCTGACAGGTCCTGAGATCAGTATCCTCCCATGGCTGTGATTTGAAACAGACTCTAAACACAAAACCAATCTCTGCTGCCAACTGCTCAGGCCGTGCTGTGATCACATTTAGGTTAAAAGACCCAGCTGAGTGGGGAAATGGACTGACTGACAGTGATTTTTACGCCACCATTTTCCTGAGCTGGTACCATTTCCAAGGCTAACCAAAAGCTTTCCAGTGTTCTAGCATTTTCTCTTGCTGCATGGAACAGAAATTCCCATCAACCAAAGGGAGGAAGACAGATTTTCATAGAGAGATACAGGATGGTTTTAGCAGCTACTCAGTTGTCTTGGCCCACCCCTGGTACTCCTATGAGTGTTGGCATCACACATCAATCAGCCTCTTCTTGGGCAGCTGTTGGTGGCCCACAAGGAGCCTCTGACTCCACACTGGAGGTGGCAGTGAGTGCAGGGCCCCAGTAGTGCCAGCGTGGTGGTCACCATGGACTGGACACCATGCTGGGATGGCAGAAGGCCAGCAGCCAGCATGGGTGGACAATGCACTGGTCTGCCTGCAAGGCTGTGGCAAGCACAGCCAGAGCAATGGTGTCTCCCATGTTGAGGCCGAGGCATGTGGCTCAGGTTTTTAGCAAGTCCTTGATCTGTCCACACTGGCTGGACAAGGAGTGACTGATGGCCAGTAAATATTTAACCTTGGACTGTTTTACAGCACATTGTACCCTTCTCAGTGTAATGAATTTGACTGTTTTCTTACCATTTAATATTAACAGCACAGAGGTGTGCAAAGCTCTGTACATAACACAGAGGTAAAATACTGCACGAACTTCAGCACTCTGAATTTCAGGGTATTATCAGCAGAGTTATTTGAGCTGCATGGGAAAACCAAGTCTCAGCAGTGCACAAAGATGTCATCACTCAAACATTTTCGTGGGGGGTGGAGGGGCTGGATGCCCTACTTAACCTTTCTCATGCTTTTGGTGTTTCACTGAGGACATATATCCTCCTAGTCTGTGCTGAACCCCTGCTTGCTTCATCATTCCCCTTGCTGTGATTATGAATAGTGATGCTCCCCGTAGCTTTGTCACCTTCAGTCTCTAGCGTCATCACCCAAAACCCAGGTGCACACTGAGGAAAGACCTGGCAATAACCAGGCTTTGGTCCCTCTCTGTCTTTTGAGCCCATCATTGAGAAGCGATGATTTCCGTGGAAAAACATTCCCATTGATGAATGTCTGGGTCAAGGCTTGCCCCCCAGTGTTACGCCTCCAGGCTTGGCGAGCAGTGTGTGCAGGCCAGATAGCGTGCTGTGTTCTGGCACTGCTCTCCAGCTGGGGTGCAAGGCCTGGCATGGATCCGGGCTGAATGAGGCTCCCATCCCTCCCGCCCCTCTGCCCGGGCCTGGCTCTCACCTGATGTTGCTTTACACATCGGAGGCATTCTCGTGACCCGGCTGTGTGCCACAAAGGTGCTTTGAGAAGATGTGCTGTACTGGGAGCTGCTGTCCGAGGAGGTGGAGCTCGTGTGCGAGAGGCGGCTGTGCTCCTTGTGGGAGGCCGTGGACCGCTGGTACCAGAGCCGCAGCTCGTCCGACACCGCAGTCCTACCCGAGCCCTTCTCATGGCCCTCCCTGCCCAGAGATGGAGTCCTTATGATCTGGGAGCGGGATGGGGTGAGCCTGACCGAGTCCACTTCATCCCCATGCCAGTTCTCCTTGAACATCCCCCCCGCCGTGTAGGAGTTGGAGGTTTTGAATTGTGCTTTCACGCTGTAGTGTCCCTCCTGGTCGTTCTCCAGGCTCCGCACCACCACGGGTGTGGAGCTGCCCTCGATGTACAGGGGATATTCTTTGATCCTGTACTGGGAGGAGGGTTGGCTCTGACTGTGCAGGTAGACACGGTGGTGTCCTGTCCCGTTCCTTGCAGCCAGGTTGGGCATACTCCCTGAATTGGAAGAGACCAGGTTGCCTGCTGATTTGTGCCTTTGCCTCTGCCGTTCTCTGGCTTTCGACGGGGAATCCTCTGCCAGGGTGGAGTAGTTGGGGTTCATCTGAGCAGGGTAGTAGTGCTCCGAGCTGGAATGGCTGGTGCAGGAAGAGCAGTCGTCCATGGGGTCAGAGCCATTACTGCTACGAGTCCTTGGGGTGTAGAAATCAGGGCTGCCTGTCTCATTTTCTGAGCCGAGGAGCTTTCCTTGTGACTCCAAACTGGAGCTCCGGTGTCTAAAGTGCTGAGCTAAGCTGTGCAGTCTGGTTGGGCTGATATCTACTGACCTGCAGGTACCAGGAAAAAAAACAGGCTGTAAGTCAACAGGCTGAATCATTCCCCATCCCTGTCTGTACATACAGCCACCAAAGGAATCCAAGGGCATTGAAAACCTGAACCCTTCCGGCACTGCTTGGGGCTGCTGCCAGCAATGCAATCTGCTTCCCTGCTGCAGGGCTTGAGATGATTAGGTCCTGTTCTTCTCCAGTTCCTTGGTGGTGACATTCAGTCTGCAGCACCATGAGGGACATAAACCTCTACCCAATCCAGTTCCTTTGTGGCATGCCACCCTGGGAAAAACCCAGTCTGATGGGAAAAGCTTGGGAACCTCAAGCCTTGGCTTTGCTGTTTCATCTCTCTCATGGCAGAACTGTGGATCAGCACCATCCCTTTGCTACCAGGTTCACCTCGTGCCACCCTGCAGATCCCAAAACCTCACAGGCCACAAAGGTGGTGAGATTCTCTTGCAAGTGGCCCATGAAAGTCCTGCACAGGACAATCCACCTGATGAGAGACAGACAGATTGCCCATACTTAGCCCTTAATGTTGTGATTTCTTCGCTGGTCATTGAAAAAGTCACTCCTTGTCAAGCAGCTTGGTGCTACTGGGCCCAGCTGGGGGTAGCATGTGCGGGACTCTCACTGGTGACAGCCCTTCAGGCAACCACCCCAAACCACAGTTTACAAGGCTTGATTCATGGCCAAGTCTGGGAGGTCTCTATTCACCCGAACTGTTTGAAGAGCTCCACCCATCCATTCAAGGGGCAGAAACACATCTACATAATGGATGGCTAAGGCCAGGACATGCAGCTTGTGAATGAGCTACAGACTGAGCAATGGTTGTTTCAAACACCCAAATGGCCCCTACCCAGTCAAGGCCATTTTTCAAGCCCTGTGCTGGGCTCATTTCTCATACAGCTCGGCTCCAGTGTTAACAGACATTGCACCATTGAAATGTACCCTCAGCCAAAAGTTTGTAACAAACTTAACCAAGGGCTTTAATGCCTTGTATTGTCTCTGCCCGAGGCTGATGTGTTGGCATAACTCTTGATTTGTTCTGAGCTAAATGATGGTAGCACTTCTCCTTAGGGCAGGACATCAGCCCACACACAGCTCTGGCTCAGTTCTGCTCCCTGCAGTGTCCATGGAGTTTGTCAAAAAGCAAAAGAGCAATGAAACTGAACAGTTTGTAAAAATCTGCTGAAAATCACAGTCAAGTTTGGCCCCACACCTCAAATCACCTCCCTTACACACTTCACCTCTTTCCTCTGTCAACCCTGGACTATATTCCACTGCCACCTGGGCCCCCAGCTGGATTGCTTTATACAGGCTCTTGATCTCCAGGTAGCATCACACACGTGCAAACGTTTTATCCATGAGGGAAAATTAACACTACTCAACATTTTGTGTCAGACAGGAAGCAACATGTTCTCTCCAGCTGGATCCACAGAAGAATTTACTGCAGAACTTAGCAGTAGCACCACATGCATTTTAAACGTGGCTTGTAGAGCCTATAAACAGTCACTGACATGAAAGGTCCCAGCAGAAGAAAAGCTTGATCCCTTCAGGGCAGGGATGAGGGGCAGAACTGTGTTTATCTGAAGGGATTTCAGGATGTCAGTTCAGGAGAGATTCTCTACTGGCATGAGCACATGAGCCTCTTATGTGAACAGGACTGGTTTGTGTCCTTTCCTGAACTGGGAATTAATTCATACCTTGAGGGAAGGATAAAGCAAGGCAAATTTATTTCAGGGTAAGCAAGGTGAGGCTGGAGCCATGAAGACTTACCGTGTGGAGTGGACGTAGTGCGGGCTGCGTACTCGTAGATCCGGCGTTGACGGCATGCTGGACTGGGAATTCCAGTGGGGAAGGCTCCGGATGGGGCTGTTCTGCAGCGAGCTGCTCCCTCCTGCCTCAGCACAGCTCCCGGTGCTGGGGAACCGCTTGTGACTGCTGCAGAGGAAACACCCTGCCTCAGCTTTCCCACAGGAATTTGGGGAAGTGGCTCCCACGCATCCTTCCAGATCTCAGGCACGTGCGTGCCTGGGATCTTGCAGGGGTGAGTGGGATTTGGGTCAGCTGCTGGTCTGAGCTTGTGTCCCAGCGTTTGTGCTTCTATTGTGCCAGAGGCCAAGGCCAAGTCCTGTCAAAGCCCTCAGATAATCCACCAACCTACCCTTGTAAATGTTTTGTAGAATAACACAGACAGCAAACAGCAATCATGTGGCTGTAGCCTGTTTTTATGACTTATTGGCCAAAACACTTAAAAGTCTCCTTTTAGTAAGGGACAACTCTGTAAATTTTGAAAGGGCTCCCACCTGTCCCTCCTGAAAGCAGGGAGTATCTCTGCGATGGAGCTTCAAGAGAGCTGGCTCACCTGGAATGGCTGTGTGAGGAGCGCTTCTTGACCTTCTCATAGGGCTCATCCAGGGATGACTCGCTCCACATCTTGGGTTTGATGGGGGACTTGTCGTAGTCGTTGCGGTGGAAGTGCATCTGCCGGAGGCCTTCCAGCGACTGCGGCGGGGGCGGCCGGTTGTGCAGCGGCGGCCGGGGCGGGAGGCCTTTGTGTGGGGACTGCAGGGGGGAGATTGTGCTGGTGACCTGAGAGTCCTCTGTGAAGAGAAGGGAGAGAGGTGATGGCTGTGTGACACCTCCAATGGCAGCAGAGACCTCGAGAGATGCCATCACACTTCCAGAGCCTGCTTCCTTACCCTGCTTCCCCCCTGCCTGTGTTCAGGGCCATCCCGAAGACCTGACTTTCAGAAGGGCACTGGCTGACATTCCCATTTTGGGAGAGAATGGCCAGCAAGAGTGTGTGATGCATCAAAACGACTGAAGCTTAAGGGAAAATAAAGCGGCATTCTAGGACTGTCTTTTGAAATAATTCAGAGCAGTAACCACAGCAATACTCACTGCTCCAGGCCTGATGTCTGACAACAAGTTAGAATCAGGGGGAACCAGGCTTTTTTGCTCCTGGGATCTATCTGTGGACTATTACACGGAACAGTAATTCCATTTTGTGTGCCAATCAAGAGTTCACACATCCCTTCCCGCTCTCTAGAACATACAGTGGCCAACATACCATCCTCGAGAACAAGGGCATCTGAGAGGGAGCTGTCTTCACTGGCAATGTTTCCTTCTGAAGAAAAAAAAATACAAAGATGGTCACATGGTCCCAAGAATTGCAGTTACTGAGTGCTGAACTGCACCATGATCTTTGTCCACTCAGTCTTAGGCTTAAGCAGTCACCCACGCCTTCCTCATCCCAGAGCAAGAGGCAGAATTCCTATGAACGGCTGACTCAGCCCACTCTCAGTCTGGGAGGGCAGAGCTGCAGGTCGGGTCTCTCAATAGCAGGTTGCCTTTCAAGGAGCTGCTAACTCTTTTCAATAACTGGGGATTAAGACTGAGTCACAACAGAGTGCTGAGCTCCCCACAGGATGCAAACTGGCACAGTGCCATCAGTGAGATTTACATCTTGGCCCTTAAGGACTCTGGGTTTGATTCATCTTCTTAAAGTGATCATCCTGTTCCTAACCAAAGGCTCACACTAAGTGCCAGTTCTGTGGAATTCAAGGAAATGTTTTCAGAGCATCCTCTGCAGCAGCAGGAAAAGCTCTCAGGTCCTTGGCATGCAGATATTTGAGCTGCCTCCCCCAACCTGTGTCCTCATGGCTGTCTGTTATCTCTGACTGAGGTGCAATTTAGTAACCAGGTCACAAATACAGCAGCTCAAATCTCAGTTCCTGCCACAAAGGCATAGAGAAAAGCTCTGCAAGTCAAAGGGAAAGGGGAAAATCCGCAAGGGAGAAGGAACCACGGCAGAAAGTTAATGGATTTCATGAAAAACCAATCAACAACCCAGTAAACCATAAAGTGCTCTGAGAATTACATTGTAAAAAAAAAAAAAAAAAAAGAAAAAGAAAAAGAAATATTTGAACACAGCAATGACACTGCTCCCACTTTGATTTTACAGATGCCTTTGAGCTAGAGAGCTCACCCCCATCTGCTAACATTAATTACATTTGTACTGCATCGCTCTGGAGGAGATGCCAAGAGAGCAATTCCATAGGTGAACAAAGGAGTCACAGCCTGCTCTGCTGACATCCTGATCATCCACGGCACAACACGGCTTTACTGCTGTGACCCAGCACATCCCTAACGCACAGCACCTCTGACAGCATCCCTGGGGTCCTCCACGCAGGACAGGGAAGAGGAGGGAGGGGAAATTTGGTAAGAATTTTGTTCCCTGTCCTCCACAGACCTCTGTGATGCTGTGGGCACCAAGTCCCTCTTACCATCTATGATCAGGGAGGCTCTCTGGGTTGGCTTCTTCCCAGATTTGATGCGATACTCGTTGATGGCGTTCTCAATCTCCTGCAGTTTTTTCAGGGCATTCAGGTAGGATGTCTTCCTCTGCTTCTTCAGCTTTTTGCTGACATTTGGGTCGCTCGCCAGGCGCCGCGCAGCCTCCGTGATCTGGGACTGAATGGCAAATTCCCTCTCCAGGCGCTCCAGCTCTGCCTCCTGGCGAAAGGCAAGGGGATTCTGGTTACCACCAAACTCTCCGAGCCCACCTATGTGGAAACTCTTCAGAACCTGACCAGTGGCCTCCAACAAAGGCTCTCTATCAGCAAAGCAGTCACAATCAAGCTGCTGACCTCAGGGCCTCCCTGAACATACCCATCTTGCTTTCACCTGCTCTCAAAAGTGTCTGGAAGTACAGCTGGTGGAAGGGATGACCCATACAAGGAGGACATGTGTGCTCCAGCCCTAACCCTGATGTACTGTTTGACTTTTCATGCAGTTCAGTATGACCAAGTTCAATGGTGCTCTACTGCTCTACTACACATTCATCCTTTTACACCCATCTGTGGGTCACACCTGCCTCTCACCTGCTCCTTCCTCCTGTTTTCTATCTTCATATCTAAGCCCCATTTGATTTCACTGCTATGTATTGATGCAAAACCACACCTTTAACCTCCTTGACAGCTATGCTTGGCACCCACCAACACTTTGGGGTAAAACAGGGCAAAGATGGTTAAGTCCTCTCCATTGTATGGCTGTCAAAATCCAGGGGTGAGTATGAGCTGAAGTAATTACGGGCTGCTGTAACTGATGGCACCAGAAAATTGTCTCCTCGAGTTACCAGCCAGGAGGGTGATCTCAGAGCCAGCAGTGTGTAACAGCAAGCTCTTTGTATGCCAGAAAGAACCAGTGCCCTCAGCGTTAGCCCTTGCAGGGCCTCAGCTGAGTCTTTAAATGCAATCAGGTGTACCCTGGAAGCTACCTAACCATTTTTGGTTATCCTCCAAAGTCAAGAGACTTAGCACAATTTATGCCAAAGCATAAGCTGATACAGAGCTTCCCAGTCTGCAGAAGGACCCCAAGCTGTGAGCTTCAAAGGGCCTTGCTAATCTGCAACGGATCTGGCTACCTCCCCCAGTTCAATGGAATTAGTCTGCTAAAAAGAGGAACCCAGTACATTGCAAATTTAAAAAAAAAATAAATACAAGTTTTTCTACTTTTAGTGAACGGTGAGACATATATTCGTATATTCATGGAGATCCCCATTACACAACTTCAAATCACAACTGGTACTTTGTTCAGTACCAGTGTAAGAGCTGATGCTGGGGGATTTAATCAGACTGAAGGCATTCTCTGAAATTTATTATTTTGGGCTTCTGGCTTAAAAAATATACCTTTGCTATCAGTGGTGAGTCAGCATTTGCTTAAAACTATAATTATCATTTCCCTCACTTCACTGAAGACTGAACACACCTTCTGTCTTTTTAACAGATCCCTTTTTGCTTTGAAGACTTTATAAACTCTGTTAGTGCCAGACTTATTAAAAGTGAACTTGACATGATGGGGTTTTAAGGCCTGGAACCTGGTTCATCATCTTCTGGTAAAAGCCTTCCCAAAGTCAGGAATTACAGACCAGGTAAAGGTGATTACCAAGAAAAAAACCAGGACCCTTCCCTGCAAGTCTTGCTCCAACAAAGGTCTTGCTAAAGGTATGGTGAGTTTGATGTGAGAGCTGTCATTTCAGACCTTCACAGATTCAGCTCTAAATCATTCAGTATATCCTAGGAAAAATATATTAATTTTCCTCCTGTCCATAATTGTCTATTTTCCTCCAGTAAGGCCCCTATAAATAAAGCCCTGGGAAATGAGAGCTATCATCTGCCTTGAGATGGAAGTGCCTTGCTTCAGGTCCTTGTCACAGCTAGTAATTTCAGTCCAGGATTTACGTGGTTGAGGGAATATTTCACCTTTTGTTTTAAATTGATTTTCCAGTGTTTGCACTTGCTGAAAAGTGCATGAAAACCATTGCTAGCCTCCCTAAATGCTTTCAAACTGGCAGCCAAACACAGCTCAACATCATTCTTCGAGAACAGAAATTTATGGTTTCCAACACAGCCTTAAAATTTGACAGACGAAGAAAGAGGTAGAGAAAAGCTGAGTCAGTGTATTTGGACTGCTGGTGCTAAAGGCAAAGTGCCTGCACTGGGGGGGAGGAGCTGCTTTACCTTCCTGCTCTCCCCACCTAACCTTGCCACTGGAGTAAGGAGATTCCTCACCCGCTGGCCCCAAAAGCTGCCCTGTAGCAATAGGAGCCGGGGAAGCTGGAGATCAGGTTATAACTGAGCAGCCAACAGACTGCAGGGGTTTTAGGAGTAATTCAGCTAAGACATGCTTCCCTTTGAAAAGCTTAATTAAATGTGCTAGTTCATGAATATTTGACTGCGGTGGAATTCCTCTCCCAGGCTCCATTGAGAACAAAACTAAAGAGCTCCAGCTGTTTATTTTTTCAGCAGAAGGAAAATGCCAACAAAACGACAAACAGTTAATTCCCTGGCTGAACTGAGCCTCAAACCACACAGTCGCACCAGCTTCAGTCTCTCCTCCTACAAAAATAAAAAGGAAACTCAAGACTGGAATACACACACGTGTCTTGAGACAAATGTGCCTCCACAGACAATAGTTGTTCTGTGAATCCACTCCTGCCTTACAGCTGCTGCAGGCCTGTTTTCACAGCCACGGTTCAGGGCACTGACCCAGCACATTGTGGGAGCAAGGAAGGGAACAAACACTCCCTGGCAAACTTAGAAAAATGTAACTCCACCTCCCTATAGGTAGGGATGAAGTTTAAGGACTTTTGTTTAAGGACTGGGAAGCAAAATGCTTTTATCTTGCTGTGACAGGGCTGAGATGGATAATGGTGATGCTTTTCTCCCTGGTTAGAGGGGGCCTGAATTTGGATTGCTACTGGGGTGGAAAGCAAGTCACTGTTTGCAAAAACAAGGCAGACAGAAGTAGGGCTCAGATGGCTTGAGGGGGCTCCTGATACACTCCCTGCTCACACAAATCACTGCACTTTGTCACCAGAGCACTTGCACTGCTGTGGTCCAGTTGGTTACCCAGGCTATTTATGTTACCTCTAGCAAAGCAAGGGCTGAAGCCCAAGCATTTTACCTTTACTCTGAATCTGAAGTAAAGTCCCCATCTCTCTCACTGCTTCCCCATTCTGATGGATAAAAAAAACCAAATGGGTACTGTGACCAATTACAGTAATTTAAAAAAAATACAACCATGGGACTGATGGATCCTGTGTGATGCTCAGTGGACATTGAGACCTGAGGTGGGGACATGGGTCTGGAAGGGAAGGGCACAGCCTTACCTCTCCCTTAGGCAAGATTTTCTGCTCATCCAGTTTAAAGGCAGTTCCTATTCTTCTCCTTACAATAGGTGGCTCCTCCCCAGGATCCAGGGGGTATTCTCGTGGCAGCTTTCCTGTGAGCTCCTGTAAGCAGAACATGCTGTTAGTGCTCTGGGAAATCCTGCAGCAGAGCAAAGCACACCACCACTCTTGTGTGACCCTAAAATGACAGGTATTCATTAACATCATATCCAGTTCAGCCAGCTGATAAACACACAGGAGAGCACCCAGCCCTGCAAACGCAGAACCTGACACTGAGGGTGGAGACCTCTTCTCTAACCTGTGCATGAATACAGATCTTTGTGGCCTGCCCTGGGCAGGTCTGTAAGTGGTGCCCATCCCTAGGGTGTCAGGGCCTGAGGCTGAGCAGGCTTGCAGCACACCAGCTTTCATCTCTGCTGCAGGGTGAGCAAGAACCAAGAGCTTCTATGTGCTGAGCTGCTTCTGAGAGGGGTGAGCAGTCCCGAGAGCCTTCCTGCAGGATGCAGGTCTGCTGAGTCAGAAAGTTGCAATGGTAACAGCCATGCAGGTTATGACCTGCACAGAAAAACATTCCCACCTGATTCATGATGTGTCTGAGAGGAATGCAGTGAAAATGGTCACTAAAAGCAGTGCCTGGTACCTCATTACCTGTCTGATAACACTTCATGTATTAGAGTGCCTTCCAAACCCCAGTGATGTCATGGGCAGCTTTGTAGCAATTATTAGCTGATACTCTGCCCAACTGATGGAGTTATTTGCAAAGATACGTTCAAAATCTGAAGCAAATCTCACAGAATTTCAGAATATGTGGACCACAGGAAGCAGCACCACTACTGGTGTAAATACAGTGGGGTTTTCCCCCCAGACTACACAATACAGGCACACATATCTGAACTGAAGGCATTGAACTGCCTACAGAAAAAGGCAGGAGCCTGACTACCAGCACAGCCTGACTCCCTGTACTCAAAAGTCTCCCCATGAAGGACAAAAGGCTTTTGTGTTCCTTAGCATCAGTCTTGAGAGGATCCAGCTGGCAGGGTAACCTAAATCATCTGAATCCCAAAGAACAGCAGCTGACCTTAATGTGAGTGTGGGTGCACAGCCCAGTCCCTGCCTGCCCTGGCCTCTCCCCCACTCATTCCCTAATGGGGTTTTTTCTTTCTACTCTTTTCAGGTCACTAGGAAACAAGGACCTGGCCTTTTCAAATCTTCCCTTTAAGCAATTCCCAGCAAAATGGGTTTGCAGCAGAGCTCTGTGTTGACGTGCACAGCCCCCTGTTGTGAGAGGCACGGTTGCAATGTCTCAGAGTCCCACTCTGCACTGCCCCTCCAGCCCTGTGGGGTTATTTCAGTTTTTCTTTCAAAATATGTTCCTTGTACGGAGATGTGGCTCTAAGCACTGCACTGAGACACAGATTCCTGTATCCTGAGGGCAACATGGATATTTTCTTTATAACTCCTAAAGTGATATGAAACAGGGCAGTGGGTAAAGAGTTAATCTTCTGTAAAATCTGTAAAGATCAGAGCAGAACAAAATGAATATGGGCTACCATGCTGCCTCCACAAGCTAAAAAGTATTCAAAGGCACGATCATGAAATATAATCTATATTAATAAGTAACTGGAGTAGTGATGGCCCAAAGTGACCTGATGCCAGCATCATGAATGGTTCTGGCAATGCTTTCTTAATTGCACTCCCACTTTTAACTCTTTTTTTATCTCCTGGTTTGCCACCTTCTTCCTCTGTTTCGGCCATTCCCATGACAAAGCAGAAAGGACAACGGGCAGCCTGAGAGGAAGCTTTCAACTACCAGCTGCTGATGGATGAGCTGTAGGGTTGCAAGATGGGGTCAGATTCCAAGCGTCCATTAACTGCCTCTCTCAAATCACCTATGGAAAGCACGAACACTTTCTACCAGCTCTTAACGTGCTGACAGATGGCTCTGGCCAACCTTGCCACAGCACATTAAGGAGTTATTGCTCCTCACCCCCAGCTCCCTGCCCCAGTGGGAGCTTTTGCCTGCATCCTGGTCGCTCCTGAAGTGCCTGAGGCTGCACCAAAACCAGGGCTGGGGTTAAAGGGAAGGCACTGGGCTGTGAGCTCCTGCAGCTGTGGCACAGACACATCTTCCCCTGCATCCCGTGCTGCTGCAAGGATTAGTCATCAGCAGTCAGGCAGGGTTAGCTTAGGGTAGTAAATTCCTCTGGGCCAAGTAGAGCCTCCAGACCTTGACTGTCAGCCCTTGAAGAGCTGTGACTTTTTCCTGTGGATGATCTCAGCTCAATGGACTTAAGAGATGGGATCTGTTCCTGTGACCTTTCTCACAGCACAAGTTATTTGCTGAAATCAACCAAGATTTCTCAGGTGGGAAGGGATTGCTCCCATGGAGTAAAGAATGGGAACAGGGGCAGCAGAGATTTCTGCTGACATTCTTTGTTGAGAGGTATTTTCCCCAACTTGCTCTTTTTGGCATTAAAACTATACATTAATTGAAATAAAGTGCAATAAGACCTGAATCAGCGATCCATTTCTCCTATTTTTGTCAAAAGGTAGATACACATCAAATATTATGCAAGAACTAGGAAGATCTCTGTGCCACTGTCTGCAGCCAGCTTCCTGTTGTGTTACACATCACAATTTGTTATTAAAATCAGATACACAGGCCTGGTAAACATGGGAGGATTGATGAATGACCTGAGAACACTGCTGCTAATCTCCACACACAGCTGCAGCAGAGTTGTGATTTCCCCAAACATTAAATTGATCACTAAATGGCCTCCTATGTACTCCAAAATGAGCTGGCAGGTGAGTGGGAAGGTTATGAGCTCCTGAGCTGTCCTGCATGACCTGGGATGACCACAGTGTTTCCTTTTTGCAAGGTCTGCCACCACACTGGCATTCCTTTCCAGCAGTGCCAGAGCTGACTGGATGAAGGCAATCTACACAGAGCAGATGAGACCCTGTGTGCTGTATGGCAGAGCATGCTTGGAGAAGAAAAGCACGTAAAGTTAGGCCTGCTCCAAGAAGAAAGTGTGCCAGCCTCGGGTTTTTTTTGCTAATGGAGTCAAAAGTCTCTGAGAAGTGATGACCAGCACATAGAACAGCCTTCCTATGGCATTTAAGTAGCAGAATATTCTTATCAAAGTTAATAAGAAGCCTGTCTGAATGCAACTTATTCACAATTTCAAAGAGCAGACATGGATGCTGAGCACTCTCCTCACCCTGAGCCAACTGGGTACCCAGCTGATATGGGGTCCCCTTCTCTGGGGGAAAAAAGCTCTGGACTTTGCAATCTGGAGTTGAAACAGCTGGATATCCCTGAGGCCGTTGTACAATGGGTTTTGTAAGAGGTGACTGTGGAAGGAATCTCACCTCCTGACCCCACCCCACCTCCAAACAACAAGCATGCTGTAACAAAGCAAGAAAAAAAAAGTGTTCCAGGTTATAAAATGTCCACTGCCTACCGCTTCCCGCAGGCACAGTTTCTTTAGCTCTTCCAAGCGTTGGCGCAGTGTCTCTTCCAAAGCTTCTTGCCTGGACTTCAGTGCAGCCAGCATGTCTTTCTTGGCAGACTGAGAACTGTCTGACTCTTGGGAACCTGTCAATAAACAATGATTTCACTAGGCCAGCTGACAGCAGAATACACATCTGGAGTGCTTGTAATTTTACCAAAGCCTGGATGCAGTCTTTCCAAAAAGAAATCGGACTATGACATGAAGCAGGTGTTACCTAGTCATGTTTGTTTACAGCAAATCCTTAATGCTTAAGCTAACAGTCAGATTTGACAGTGGAGCACATAAAAAACATGTGTAATCATTATCTGGAAAAATAAAAGCAGCAAAATTATTCATCTAAAGATCTTACAGGAAACCTACATGCAATTCCCATGAAAGCTACCAATGGCAAAGTACAGTTTACAAAGCCCTGGAGAACCACTTTTTGGAAATTAAGTCTAGGAGAAACCATTTGACAGGATAGCCTACTTCTTAAGAACTACAATTATCCTAGTAGCAAACATGTAATTCGATCCACTTACAGGGCCTGTTCCTTGAAAAACTGTAATGGAACAAAATTACGCAGCAAGATTCCTGTAAAATACAACCAAAAAACCCTAACCATAGCTCCTTCTGGGGTAGTAGTTGTTTCTTGTGAAGATGCAGGTCGAGATATTTAACTGCATGTCCAAATGGCTTGGCTTTTCAAGTGGCAATTCCCAGCAATTCCCACTGAAGTGGGTCTGTGCATTAAGTCAGACTCTGTTGCTCAGATGTCATGACAACATTTGTAATTTCAGCTCTTCAGGGGAACTTCCTGATGAAGTAACCTCATCCTTTGCCACTATGTCTCCCCCACATACAATAAAGTATGGATATTCTCCTTATCCCTCTTTCTGCTGCTGGTGTATCAATAGAAACATCTTTTTTACAGCAGCGACCTGCCCCTCTCAAGCGCAGAGAGCAATGGCGCAGAGAAAGCAGACCTTTATTATCTGCAGGAGTCAGATACAACAGGCTGCTACATGGAATTTTCTGTGCACCTGTCATCAGATGGGGGTTGGAGGGGACTTCTAAATACATTTGCAGCTTGGCCCACAAGAATTCAGTGAAAACACTCAGCCCAAAGAGGTTGAAAAAGCTGTTATTTCACAGAGCTTTGGAAGGAATCTAGGAACAATTCTTTATTTTGGCAGCAAAATAGTGAAATGTGTGCTTTCAGATTCATCTTTCATTGCTGCTATTCCAGCAGACCATTAAAGCTAAACTGAAAGAGCATTGAAGCAAAAATTGCTACAAAACAGTTCTGCATTGGCTCAGGGGGAGCAGAGAATCTCACAGATCTTTTCCACCAGTATTTTCTGCAGTTTTCATGAAGGAAGATAGCTGGCATTTATTCAATGAAACACCACTCTGCTTCTTTAAACCTTTTACTGGGCTGTACTGAAGTGAGGGTGGTGTAAGACATCTCTCTAAATGACAGTCAGGCTGAGCAGAACCTCACAGTAAGATGCTTGTGTAATTGCTGTAGTAATCCTCGTTTTATTTGTGTTTGCCCTTGTAAAGCAAAAAAAACCTCAACTCTGCAGACACGTCTGTGCTGGAAGAACTTGATGGGACCTTCTAGAGGAGCCCTGTATTTGCACTGGCAGGGAAACTCCTCACTAGCACTTAGTAATTCTTAATAGTAACCCTGGTGAGCAGTTACTAACCAAACTGAACTGCTGAATTCCTTCATGTATTGTCAACAAACTGCCGAGTCCCAGCAAAAAGTTGCTCACGATTCCAGCAGATGTTTTGAACCTTTTTCTTTTTTCTTTTATGACAACTTTAATGACCTATGTTTTCCTTTCAACTGCTCTTCCCCTTTCCTTCCTTTGTCTGCTCCATACTGCCACGCCAGCCTCAGACTTATTTTTATCAGCTATTCCTTTCTGCTGTGTGGGTTGCCACAGCAGCTACACAGAAACATTTACAAGCTTATGGACAGCTTGGCCAGACCCCTGTGCTGACTTGGGTAATGCCTACAAGAAAGAAACAAAAGGCTTCTGGCTGAGCTGGTAGGGACCCAAATCAAGTCTAGACAGTTCACAGCATCTGCTCCAGCTGTGCTTCCCCTGTGGAAGAACCATGCTGGTCTCAACCCTGATGCAATTGGGGCACATTTTGTCCACTGAGTGCCCATTTTGCCATCTTTTTCACTGCTCCTATAAAGCAAAGAACTGGAGGGGACCTGGAAGCGTGCCGTCACATTCTGAGTGAAGCAATGGGATTACTGCTGAAACCAAAGTCATCCACTCACTGGCACTAATGTTTGGGTTTGAATTTTTATTTAAAAGCTGAATTATTTTGCAGTGTATTATTAGATTTTTATTGGCTGGATTCTCTGCTTGTTCTCGTGGGTGGAAAGCAAATTGACACTTGATCAGTCAAGAGAACAACACCTATATGAGATGACTGTAAATGAGCAGAAAACAATGCTTTGTATTGCTTGGTGCCTATGGCTTCAGTTAGAGGCTCTTTATTTATAAATATGTTTCAATCCTACCTTGAATAAGGCTGTGATCAGAGATCCACTTCTAAACCCAGTGGCAATTGACCCAAAAATGTCAGGACAAATCAAAATAACATAAAAACAACCAAGAAATAATCAAAGACGAGCACAAACCAAACCAATCAAGCAGATACCACCTTAGATCAGCCTTATTAGATATGGTCACTGAGTCATGGCTGCCCAGTGGCTTCCAAAAGGAATCACCAACAGAGAAAAAACAGTCCTGAGAGAACAGTCCTAACACAAGAGGCTTCTGCTGCAACAGAAATGGTTGACTGGGAGGCTTTCTCAGGTGTTTTATCTCCTACAATTAGGGTTAATTCCTAATGCAGTAAATGGGAGAAATGTTGCTGAAATATATAATTCTCCTGTATGGCATTTGAACCTTTGTGTGAAAATTATTTTTCAGCCTCCTTCCCATTTGCAGTGCAAGGATTTACCAAACTCTGCATTTTAACACACACTTCTGCAGAACCATTTGATGTCCCTAAAGCAAAAAGGGTTGTGAAAATACACCAGGTAGCAGACACAGAGCCTTCTTTCTGGTGAGCACCAGGAAACTGTTGGACTGGGGGCTGTGTTTATGTGTATATGCCCTTTCTTTCTTAGCATACAGGATGGGACACAGGTCTTGGCGACCTAATGGCCACTTAATGCCTGCAAATTTGTGGAAACAGTACTCATCTTCTGATACACACATGGCCTCTCTGGGTGATTTCTTCATCCACTAACATTGAGGAGAATATGAGCTGAGAGATGCAGGGGGAACATGGTCCTCCCTGTCCAACTCCTTCTCCAGCAGAACTCACAGCTGAACTTCACCAATGCTAGCAGGCTCACTTCTTCTGGTGAGGACAGTCCTGGTGATGTTGAAGGGGACATGCAGCACCCCTGGGTGGGTCACACCCCTGAAAGATCTGGTCAAGTGTTATGCAGGCACAGGTCTGCTGGGGTCCAAGACAAGCTTTACTTTAAAGCCTGACAAAAGGGTGAGATCAGACACCACTATAGAGAGAAAAGTCCTACCAGTGACTCGGTTGTCCTTATATCCTCCATCTATTGCATTAGAGTGGAGTCAGCTTGGAAAAGGGATAAATGAGAAGGATGAAAACAAGCAGGGAGGACAGATGGAATGCTGAAGAGCAGAGAGAGACAAGTCTTGGTGACACCACCTGAGAGGGGAGAGGAGAGGAGATGCAACGAGGTGGCTGAGCAGCAGCAGCAAGGCAAAAGCACCCAGGCATCTCTTTCTCTCATTCTCCAAGTCTCCTGCTCCAGGAAAAACACATCTAAATATGGCAAACCCTTCACGCTACATCCGGCTGCTGGCTCCAGCTCACTGGCATTTGGCTGAGGTCCCCGTGGAAGGCTGTCCCCTGAGCAGGGAGGGAAGTTTCCCCCACGCTCGCTCCGTGCCAGAGCCCGGGCTGACTCACTGCTCCAGGATGTCAGCGCACAACAACCAGCAGCCCCAGACAGCCCCTATCTCTGGTCTCTGCCCATCACATGGGATTTCCTCCGCGGCGCGGGAGCTCAGCTGGAGCTGCTCCACACAGGATGCGCTCAGATATCCTGCGGGCGGCTCACCAGCCCTCGGCAGCCCCCGCGCTCGCGGGCCACGCGGGTGCCGCTTATCCGCTCCAGCACCCGCCGGGGCGGTCCAGCTGGGACACAGCCCCGCCGGATGCAGCGGCGGGGCCTGGGAACTGGCTGGCTGCACTCTGTTGTGGTGTTTTCAAACGTAAACAGGCCCCTGCACAGGAAACCTCCACTGCTGCAGAAGGAATGGGGCTCAGGGGCTGGAGGCTCCTTGAATTGTGCCTGCTAAAGAGCTAAAGCAGAGACGCTCCTCTGGGGTGTCTCCTCTGCCCAAAGATGAAGAAGGTAGTCTGGGGTTCAGTCCAACCATAACCCAGCGACTACAGGGCTCCTCACTAGCTTGGAGACCTGCAGAGCTCTTATGGCACAGACTCCAAAGGAAAAATTCACCTTAGAACTAACTTGGTTTTGTTCTGCTGGCTTTGATTTGGTTCCTGCCTGAGTGAAAGCAGAGCTTTCATTCACAGGCAAATCCTTCCCCAGATGTCCAGGGATGCCCCACAGATCCTGAGCAGAAGATCCCTGAACTAAATCACAGGACCCCACTGTCCTAGGGAGGCCCCTTCAGATCCAAAATGAGGACAAAATTTGGAGAAATGGACTTGGGCATTAAAATTACAAATCTGCAGTGGACAGCCTGAGATCAAGAGCATGGGAAAAATGGAGGAGCTGAGACTTTGGTCTTGAATTGCTGTGATCATGAGGAAGCCACTTCCCAGTGTAAGACTCCATCTCCCCTCTGCTGTCTCTTGAGACTGTAAGTCATGTGGGGCAGTGACTGCCTTGTACTGCACAGCAGGATCTTCTCCAGACATTGTGACAGCTGGAAGCAACAACAAACTTTTCCTTGCAGACTTGCTGCAAGCCCAGGGGAGACATGCCAGTTTTGGCACGCTCCTCATGGCGCTGACAGCCCCTCCAGTGAGGAGGAGTGAGATGGAGGGAGGAAATGACTACAAGTAATTTTCAGGAAAAAAAGGGCTGAGAATAGTAGGGAAGTGGGGGCAAACAGAGATTCAGTCCTGACCTTGTGATTTCGACTCACTTGAGGTATTTATAGCCTGAAAGTCTACTGTGGCCACTTAATCATTTGCACTTATTCTCTCCAGTGTGTTGGCTGTACTGCGATAACCCATCATTGTTGTGGTTGTGTGCCGATAATCTTTGGCACAATAGGAGGAAACACAAAGCCTGGGACAGAGCCAGTGACTGTGCCAGTGGGACAGACAATGAATGCCCCCTCCCATCCAGTGGGACAGGGATGGGCTACCTCCTCAGCCAGGCTCAAGGGAAGGGGATCTTGGAGCAGAGGGGTCTGAGTGTGGAAGCAATCCAGGGTTTCCAATTCCCTGGTACCTGACCTCTGCCAGACATCTTCTCTCAATACTTTCTTGTAGCTGCTGGAAGGCACACAGCAGCAGCAAACTGCAGCTCTCCTCAACATTTCAGGGAGAGACCTGTCCTCAGAGCCAGCAGGATGTAATGGGCAGCTCTGAAGAAAGGAACACAGAGGGAGCTGTGCTCGCCTGGCCCACCAGCAGCACCTTAACAGAAACAGAGGTTCACACAGTCCTATGAAGGCACCCAGGGAGGCAGATCCACCTACCCAGGACTGAAGAAATGACACCTGATCAATGAACTCTGGGTGGGTCTAGCCACTAGTGCAATTCTGATAAGTCTACAAATCCTGTGCTCAGACAGAAAGGTGCAGGGAGCACAAAAGTACAGGAATAAAAGCATGGGCAGCTCCCAGTTTGGAATTTCCATACATTTAACTCTGATAGATGCTGGGCCTACACCAGCTTTTCTGGGCCTGGTTTTTTGCTGGCTTTCACATGGCTACTGCTCTCTCCAGGTGTAAGAGCAGAAGCAGACCCCAGTGTTTTTTTTCCAGGAACACAAAAAGTCCATGTATTAACATGGAAACAGGATTACTACCAAGTAGCTCTCACAAACTTAGGAATGGTGCCCAGGAGGCTGAGATCTTGGAAAGACCTTAAGAACTTTCTTGGGGTACTTAACATTATTTACTTTCCAGCAGGAGAGCTGGAAAAAATGCCAAACAAACAAAGGCTTCCAACAACCCGACACCAGTCTGGGAGCTGCTGAGCTACTGCAACTCTCCAAGCGATGGGAGGCACAGACAGTGGATTGTATATTTTGTCAGGAAGACCTCAGGAGCAGAAAGGCAACTCTGTTTGCAGGCAAGGCAAGGAATTGCACAGCAAGCAGCTCTGGAAGCACTGCACATTTTAACCCCTTGCTGAACATTTTCCAAGCAGGGCTTTGAGAGACATGAAGGATACAGTAATGCAAAGCTAATCTACTACATCAGTGTGGGTTCAGTTTTAAAGCATTTGCATTCTTAGATGGGTTCTTCCTTTGTCCAAGCCTGAGAAGGTTATTCTCTGCTGTTACACATCTCAGCACATTTGGTTTTGATAACTTGATGTGATGCTTAACAGAAGGTATTTAATTGTCTGAAACTGTCAATTACAGTGATATCAGAAACCTTGCCTTCCTGAAGAGCTCCCCTAAGCAGCTTCAAGCTCTTTGCTAAATATCACCCCCTGCTTTAAGCCTGCAGTGGCATTTATCACTGTTTTATACATGGCTTGTCTGGTCCACACTGACAGAAGATTATCAAAGAGTCACAACCTCCTGACTCCCTTTCTCCAGTCATTCTCTCCTCCTGCTCTATCTCTCCTCTGCATCACCTTCCCTTGGGTTTCTCTCACACATGACATCTTCTTCACACAGGAAAGTGCTCTAAGCTACAACAAGAAACCTTCAGGACCCTGGCACTAGTTTGGTGGAGTGCTAGGGAATAGTTCTGTTGAGCCTGGGACAGCAGCCAAATCCAAGCAACAGAAAGGCAAAGCAGGTGTGCACTTGGTGAAGAAGACACCCTGCCTCAACAATGCTGAGGAACATCACCAGCTCCCAGCCTCAGTTTCCCTTGTGAGCTGCACTTGGGTGACTGCTTCCCCACAGCTGGCTGGGGACTCCTTCACAAACCCATCTGCCTCTGGATAAGTTGGATACCAAGGGATGGTTAGGGTAGAAATTGTGAAGAGAGACCAGGTTTCAGCTGGAAATGGAGAGGTTGGAGATGACATCCTGGAGTCAAGGAGGAAACGAATGGTGGTAAAGAGAGAGGGGGAGGCTGCTGCCTGTGCTGTTTGTGGAGCAACGTGCTGAGAGATGGACTGCCACCTGGACAGACAGAAAGGCTAAAGGGAAGTGACTTTCATTTCTGCAGTGCAGCTTCTGGCTGCTCCCCATTATACCATGGCCATGGCCCTTCCCACCATACTCCCCCCAGTTACAGGACAAAGGACCTACCTGATGACAGAAGACTCCCGCTGCTTCCGCTAATAATTTTGCCTTTACTCCCCATGTTGGCCAGCTTTGAGGTCTTGAGGGTTCCAGTTTCAGTCAGGTCAATCGCAATCTCACTCAGGCTTCTTGCAGCATGAATCTTGGACTGGAGGTGGACACAGGAGTTAGTAATGATTTAACGCCTCTTGAAAGCTCACAGAAGGAGAAAGACCTTTTGCTGTGGCAGGAAACAGGCCTCCACAGCAAACTTGGATTATTTTACAAGAATAGAAGCAATCTGGCACAGTATTCGCTGCTGTACTTTTTACATTCTTAAGTGGGTACAATTCTGGCATAGCTTCCTGTTGTTTGGGTTTTTCTCTGCTTTGCCATGCACATTTTTCTCTCTTAAACAAAGGATGTATGGAGTCACTGTTTTACCACATACAATAAGAAAACTTCAGAAATGCCACCATAATAACCTGCTGAAAAACTCAAAAGCTAAAGACCATCTCTAGCATCTAAAGGAAGCCAGAAGGGGCCTTCACAAATCAGCAATAAGCTTTGGAACAAGACACAGTGAGGACATGCCTTAAATGGGCTGTCATGAGAAGCTGGAAGAAAATACTGGCAGGAAAGCATATTCAGGTTATTGTCCAGACTAACAAGATGCATGCAGTGCTCCTACTGTGAGGGACCTCATCAAAGCATTAGCATTACTCTAGTAGGAAACAACAGCCAGCCCAGCTCAGTAACTGGCCACATTAGGGCATGGCCATTGTTCCCCACCAAACGTCAGGAAGATTGTTGCAATTTGTAAATACAAGAAAGTAAATAATGCAGAGAACATATGTGGAGAGGAGAGGAGAGGAGAGGAGAGAGGAATGGACTTCCCACAGTCATCTCAGCCCATTGCTCAAATCTTACAAACCCTGTGCTTCTGAGCTTCAATTAATCCGTCCTTGCAGGGCCACTGACCCGCAGTTTTAATTTCCTAGAACACAGAAAGCTGTTGGCACATTTTGCTAAGACTCTCCAACCGCAAGAAGAGTTTTAGCCAAAAGGAGGTGAAGCCCCAGTTCAAGATCACTTGAGCTTTCACCTCTGCACCTTCTCAAGGCCAGAAGAGACTTAGCCCTGGCCATACAGCTCAGGGGATGGGCACATCATTACTGTGCAAACAAATGAAAGCTGATTGATGTCCACACACCAGGGTGTGATCTGTCCCACTGGAAATAACACGAAACAGGACAAGGAATGCTTGCCACAATACGATTTTCAGTGTTACTTCATATCCTCAGGAAGAAGAAACCATTCCAACAAGAACTAACCCTGAATTGATGGCTGAGTGCTCACCACTGAGCTTCTTAGTTCTGTTACTGATGTGCTGTGGGGCTTTGGGTAAGACACTTAAGGTTAAGTTCTTACTGATCGCTGCCTCTGTTTGCATATCAGTGAAATAGTAAGGGAAGGAAAATGTCTCCCTGTAGCACACTGTATTTTTAAGATTAATTTAAGACTGCAAATGAAGACAGCACTGGGAAAGCCTCACACTGAAAACACCCTCAGAAGTATTATCATAATTTAATATTCTTGGGAATTTATAGGCTCCATCGTTACCATTCTGAGGTACCCAAATGCCTCACAAGCTTATTTCCACAACAACGCCAATAATAGGGCATGTGTTCTCACTTGTTTGCAACAGTGAACAGTGCAGTCCTTGTGAATGCAGAGGCTGAACTGCCTGACAAGATATAAAGAGCAGATCAGTCAACCAGTACTGGCCCTTTTCAACTAATGTTGCAACCAGTTAGACACTTCTCATTTCCAGCAGTTCCTTCCTAAAATCAGCCCCAGGAGAAGAACAGCACTCTTTAGCTTCTTGGATCAGATGTTTCCGGTCAGAAACAAGGCCTGTGAAATATCTTCTTCAAATAGTTCTGGAAGGTTAGCTCCAGGTGAAGAGGAAATTCACTGCTTTTATCTAATGGGATTTCCTTCTACTGAAGTCTTGATAAGGAGCCTAAGCATGAGCTGCTGTATTGCTGCAATGCCAGACCTTTGGAGGTAACAAGCCTTCCAACTGCCTTTGTCCTGCTGATAAATCCCCTGCAGGTGTATATATACTGTATAACCCTATGTACATGTAGGGTTATGTGTACTTTGTATAACCCCAGGAAGAGCTATGTTGATCAAACCCAGTGTCTGCCTGACCCAACACACTGAGTCCTGGCAGTGCATGCCTCAGAAAGGCACAAACCCCAAGTCTGCATGGAAAGATCTACCCCTCCTGCTCCATGAAGCAGTGGTCTTCCTGTTTTTGTAGGATAGTTATAGCAATCAGCCCTGTAGTTTATTTCCACTCATTTTCAGAATGCAAATTAGAGCACACTCTGGCCCCACCTGTCTGACTGGGCACCAACCAAAGTGCTGAGTGAAGGCAATGTGACTTCTGGGTGCTGTTGTGGTCCTGGCCAAGCCAGCAGTGGCTGGAAGTATACCCTATACAGGACAAACGAAAAGGTGTTATAAGACCAAAGCCTGGCACCCCTGGAGCCAGGAGAGAGATAAAAAAACCCAGCAGACAGGATTAGCAAGACAGAGTGAGCTTCCTCTGCAGAGGATACAATTCAAACGTGCTGAAACCGTAGGAGAAGGTTTTAGATCTGATCGCAGTTGTGCTAACGGTGCCCTGCACTGAACAGTACAGATGAAACATCTCCTGAAAGGAACTGGGTTAATTTTCCTTGCTGCTCAGTCCCTGCTGCCTCCGCTGCCTACAGCAATGCCAGTCAGCGTCGGTGGTGTCACGCATTGGACAGGCTCTCAGCAGCAGCAGGAATCAGAGCAACAGCTCATTTCACACGGGCCGCTGAGCAGCAGCCAGCGCGAGGCCCGTGCGGGCTGTGTGCTGCAGCACAGCACTGCAAAGCTGGGTTACACCCCACCAGCGCTCCCCCCAGCCCCGCAGTCCCTCCAGGCTCAGAAATTTTAAAGCACTTAGCGCAGACCTGCCAAGTCTCATTTACATGGAGGAAGACTGGCTCATTCATGAGTCATTTCAAAGCATGGGGCCAAACTGATCCCCAGTGCTGTTCTGACAGGGTCAGAGGGTGAAGAAAAATCTGTAAGTGAAATGAGGAAGAAGATGGACACTAGGGATGAATTTATCCCTCTTACTGCAGTGATGGGGCTTTGCTGGAGTTGATTTTTTGGCCTATTTGGCTATTTTCTACCAGTTCGTTCAGCCAAAAAGCCTTGCACTTGGAGGAACGTGGTGTTGAAAATTCCCACAAAATGGGATTTCTCAAGGTTTCTAGGCCAAGCATTTGATTGACTCAGTGCAGTCAACAGAGCAAAGACATGCCTTCAAGTCCTGCTGCATCTGTCTCCTGAAAAAAAAAGGGAAGCTGACAGGGGTTCTGCATGCTGACAAGCTCACTTGGGAAGCTGGGGATCTTTTCAGTCTCCACGTTACGCTTCGATTGCAGGGAGAGAGAGACAGATCAGCAGGGAGCGAGACGCTGGGAACCCGGCGAGCTGGCAGGAGTTCAGCGTGGAGTGAGGCTGCAGAAACGGCTGGGACCTCACTTGCAAAAGGGTCAGAATCCAGGCAAAGCGGATTTTATTTCTTTTTAAAATCAAGTGAAGGGCTTTCTTTCCAGTGGAGCTGTTGGTCCAGATCCAACTGGTGCCCAGTTATGTGAGGAGCAAAGAGTTCAAGCTTTCTTTATCACTATGTCACATCTCCCCCCATCTAATCTACATCACTGGAGCAAAGGCTCAGCTGTGCACTGAGCTCCAGCAGGCTTTTTCCTCTAAGTTTGTTTTTATTTTTCTTTCTTTTGTCAAAATGATATGAAATGCCAAGTTTGGACATGAAAGGAAGGAATATCTAAGTTTTGCTTTGAAGTTGAGGATTCAATTGAAGTGGGGCCTGAGATTTAAGGGGCTGCAAACCCATGCGACCTGAAACTCAATAAATGTTTGTCTAGGCCCCTGAGAGCTGAACCAAAGACATTTCACATCACCCCAATCTGGGATATGATTTACTAGTCTTCCAAAGCAAAGCTGATATGAGCATTGTGTCCTTGAAGCGACTAGCAGGATGAACTGAACAGATCAATTAAAATTGATGGATCTATCAACATTGACAGTGTCACGTCAAAGATGAAGACAACAGATGAAAATATCCGTTCCCTTAAGAGAAAGGGAGAGAAATATTCGTGTGCGTTAACTTCAAAGCCTCAGCATGACCGCTGGGATTATTGTGACAAAGCACGCTGACATGGTCACAGACGTGACAGATTGACAAACGAGGGCTGGTGGGTGGTACTGCCTGTAGGAGTGTGAGAGAGGGGAGATAAAATTGAAACACAATCTGCCAACAACAAAAGGAGTCACTGAAGGGAAGTCCTCGGTGTTTCGGAGACCCAGTTTCTTACCAAAGAAACGGGAGGAGGAGGGAATCTCCTTTTGTTTGTTGGTTGCTTGTGACCTAAATACCTTGCAGCTAGATCAGCAAATCCACCTGGCTAAAAGTAAAGAAAAATAAACTTCTAATTGCTTGAAATTTATCTCTGAGTTGACAGAGAAGACTATACACTGCCCTGATGGTCCTGAGCAGAGAAGGGGTCAGGAGTGCTTCCCTTGATATCAGTGAGTATGCAATTTTGTCCATATTTACAGCTGGCACTTAGGCAGGGTTGGGAAGTTGGCTACATCCCTAAATTCAATACAGCTTATGGCAACTAATGTGAAACCTGGATTTTTGCATTAGATGAGACATGGCCAAAGTGAGTGCAACCATGCCTAAGGCATCCAAAAGTCCTGCCCACTCTACAATAAAGTCACAGAGCTTATGATGGGGAAAGCAATGTCAGAAGGGCTTAGAACAAGTGGGACTAACAGCACGCTCATGGCCCTCCACATAATTCCAGAAAGCCAACTTGATTCATTTAACTGGCAGAAAAAATAATGTACTAAAGAAAAGTAGGAAAAATAAATATTTTTCTGCCAGTTTAGTGGGCTGAACTGGCTCCTGAAGGGACCTGGTAGGGCCAGGGCCTGAGCAAGGAAGGGAGCAGCCCCAGCCTGCAAATGCACGCAGTGGTTTCACAATAGCAAGATATTAAGATTGTTTCAGGCATTTGGAGGATCATTACCTGCACATTCTGCAATTTCACCAGAGATGAGGACCAGTGCAGGTACCCACTCAATATAGGCTCTCTCTTCTCTGTGAAGCTTTACACCAGTGAGCTCATATGGAGAGGGAAGTCTGCCTGAGAAGTCTTTTCTCTATATCAAAGTAATCTCAAAGTAATCACAGCGATCTCCTGCTGCTCTGGGTATGCCTAAAATTGCTGATGAAAGGAGTTAAGAGGCAGAACACACACTCCTCTGGTTTCAAGGTGGTTTCTTTTGTGTATTGCATGGCCCTTTGTGCAGCACCAGATTGCAATAGCTCCTTGTATGGCCAGGCTGTCAAGCCTCCTGTCTCCTTGCTAAAATAATATCCCTACCCCTCATTTCTCGGAAAATACACCAGTAAAAAGCAAGGGACAGCAAGAAGAATCCAGAAACAGTTGTAGGTTGTGAAGCTACTTTGAACTCAATTATTGGAAGCTGCCTTAACTTTACGACAGAGTTCAAGATGTGGAAACCATCCAGGCAGGGACGTGACCCTAACTGCTTGCTAACTTTGGCTCCTTCAATTTGGCCATAGTTCAATACAACCTTTTCCTCAATCCTTACTCCCATAGGCATGAATTCAATACAAATTTTCTCAATCTGGTCAAGACTAGCAAATATCTTGAGTCAATTCACCTATTTTTTTGATCTTGAGCAGAAAGGGAGGGCAGGAAAGAAGCCACCATCTGGACTTGACGTGGCTGGGACTGTGGGGAGAGAGAAGGACTCACCCACCACCATGTGCATTTCCCATGCTTACCTTACTTTGTTTCCTGTCCAGGTAGAACTGATGTTGACTAATGGCCATAGCCCAGATAGACTTTATTAGTGCTGGACAGGCGTACCATGTATGCACAGCAATGCCACTATGCCCAAAAGTCCTCCTGGTCACAGATGCCCTGGAAAGGAGAAAAGAATGAACTGGGGTTACACAAAGGTTTCACCAGATTGCTTTCTGTGGCAGAAGCTCGCATTTGTGTCACAAATCTCATAGTAAAAGCTGCTGTCTTTACTGTGTACACCCTTGTATTAATGGGAAAAGTGCTTAGAAACCAGCAATAAATATCTAATCAAGCCAGGAGAGCATTTACTTCAAATATCTCCTCAAGACAGCAAGCTCCAGAGGACTAACACTAAAGATCATCCAGTTTGTCCAGCTCAGACTGTATCCCTTGGTTTGGCTGATGCTGACTTGCTGCATATCCCAGGGGAGCCACCAAGGCCAAAGCCTGTGTGAATCCTCTGTGTCTCATCACATGCAGAGACACCTGAGACCAAGTTCTCACACCATCCACTGCCTCTGGCTTTGGACAGTGGCTCCCAAATATTAGGACCCAGGTAACAACTAAAGATCCACAGGTTCAACAGCTAGTTTAGGAGTGTGAGGGAAACTCTTCAGGAACCTTGATTTCCCCACTTGTAAACAGATGTAGCAGGATTTGCCACATGGTATGAGGGCAGGGAGTTGTGAGACTCAGAGGGGGCTGCCTAGTACCCTGGAGAGAAGAGTGGGACTCAGTGATTAGCTGAGCGAATTTAAAAACAGGAAAAATAAGAGCTAAATATTTCCTCTCTGGGACTCCCAATTGTTCTCAAACATTAGCAAAAAAACACAGGTTAGGTTTCCCCATGCTTTCACAGCTGTACAGACCTGCTTAATTATTCCTCCCCATCCCTCAAAAGCAACCCCACCAGCAGAGCCCCTGACACCAGCACAGCACACGTTCAGGCTCTCAGCATCCTGGTCTGTGGAACTCCTCCCACTGCAGGGATGGAGCTCTGGCTGGAATAAACCACGCCACTGACCGACAGAGCCCCAAATACATGAGGCCCTCCTCTCCAGTCTGTTAAGATGGGTCTTGTGGTAGGGTAGGATTAGGAAATAATGTGACATGGGCACAGAGACTCACTCAGAAATGTGACACTTCTAGGGACATGGATGGTGAAGAGGGATCAGTGCATGAGACAGCCTGGGGAACAAGGGTGCTACAGAGGGGCTGCCAGAGTCCACAGTCAGCAGGGACTCTGAGCCATGAGGGTGTGGAGGTGACACTGCAGGACAGCCCAGAAGCTCTACTGTGCCATGCAAGGGGGAGTCAACTCTTCTACCAGCACTCACAAGTCCTCAAGCCTTCTAAGGTTCCCCACCTGTACCTGTACCTGCACTGGCCACCTCTCTTCTGGTGCTTGTGGGCCACTGCCTTGTCCAAAGTTGGAGGGGTGAGCAGTTGAAGAAGGTTGTGATAGAGCCAAGAATGAAAGAAAACCAAAACTGCAGCAAAATGAGAACTGCTGGCAATTCTCAAGTCTGGGAGAGGGCTGACAGCCATTGCATCAGGGCTTTTTCAGTGCTTCAAAATGTGTTTAAATCTAATTATGGAGCTACAAATCAGAGTGAAATTTCTGAGAAAACAGCCGTGGCCAATGCAAACAAGGTCTGAGACAACTGGGATCTCATGTTTCAGTGTTACCCTGTGCTCAGTCCTTTCCTTTGTGAATGGTGCTAGAGACCTTGTCCTATTACGAGCATTGTTCTTGTGAGAAAAATCTCCATGGCTGCAACAGGAAAGAGGCTAATGGTGCTGGGCTGCCTCGTTCCTGTCACTGGACAGGGAATGAAGGCTGTACTGGGAGGTGTTCTTGAAGTTGAGACTGGAGAGTGGATCCAGCTCTGGATGCTTTATATTGGTCTAAGGACACAAACCACTGCAGCACACTGGCACATAAAGCTCTAAGGAAATTAAGGCACTCAAACACGGGCTGAAGCCTTAATTCTGGTGTCATCCTATTCAGTTCAAACACAGTTACTCCTGAATTCTTAGAAACATGCTCCGCAAATCATTCATCTTCTCACAGTAAAAGCAGCGATTTCTAATTTTTTTCCTTTTTGGAGTCTGTATGTTTCCCATCAAAACAGCAGACTCCATTAGAACGCCTGCAGACCATTGGTCAGAGCTGTGGCCTTGAATTTCACAGCTGTGTTTGAAGACCTGAGAGATATGGCCCACAGGTGTTCTTGTCCATGATCTCCCTCCATGCATGCTACATGCACTATGGAATTAAGCCTGTTGATAGCCCCTAAAATGTATCATTTTCCTCCTTTATGGGATAAGTAACTGCAATGAAAGGAGGTTAAATGGCTTGTTGGGGACAGCAAGCCACGGGCAGAGGCAGGGCTTAAAAACATACATTGTGCTGCCCAGCCCTGGCCACAACCACGGAGCTGCGCTCGCTCTCCTGACTGTGGCTTTGCTGACTCAGGCTCTGGGTTTGGCTACGAGGAGAGGAATGTGGAGAGAGCACTGCGTTGGCTACTCCTCCGCCTCCACACCCGAACAACTCCTTGCAGGAGTCCATCCCACTTGGCTGGGAGACTACAACCCAAGCTGTCTTCCCACCACGCCACAGCAATGTGCTGTGCTGCGTTACAGCCTGAGTACCAGTTCCACCCGGATGGTACCACTCTGTATACAAAAACCAATCAAAATGATACAAAATCCAACCAAACTAATTCCTTTGTAGCAAGAAAGTACCAGGCTGACATCTCGGGACTGGGCTTTGTCCTCCTGGTGTTGAGTCAGAGAAACAAAGCAATGGAATAAAGAAAGGAAGTTCTTCTGTGTCACTAATTCCTACAATCTAAATACAAATGAGAGAGAAGAGGCTGCTCTGTGCGGTCACATTTCATGCACAACATCGAGTTGCAAATGTCATCATGATTCTAAGGTCCCAGAGCTATTTCCTCTCTTTTTCTTGCAACTGCTCCTTCCAGGAAACAGCCAGAATTTAGGGCATTTAGGGGCTCCTGGCTGCTGGTTGCTTGCAACATGCGTTTCTGACACCATTCCGGCTGCTTGAGCCTCAGTGGGGGAAGGAGTGCACTATTCCTAATTCCCCCAGCTCCTGCTGCTGGGAAGATCTCCCAGTGTATTCTTGACTTGGGGAATTCGCTCTGCTAGATTTCATGCAACTGTTTGCATGCTTAATATTAAGCAGATGATTTGAGGTTCTACACAATGACATGAGCTGCTTTACTCGGTATTTGTTTTAACAAATGCACCTATGCAGACAGGCACCGTTGTACTGGTGTGACTGTGCTCATATCAGGGTAAATAAGGAGAGAAACTGCATGCAAAATTCCCCTAATAGAAGTACAATATTAGTACACAGGCATGGGAAACAGGTGAAACTGGATCACAGCTGAGTGATCAGTGCAGCACACAACTATCAGCAACGCATCAAATCAGTCTGGACAGAGAGATGGTTTCTATCAGTGGTATCATACTTACAGTGCAAATGAGACATTGCTTTTAGTCAGAGCAACTTTCAGAGCCATACACTCACTGTGTGCAGTAACCATCCAGTAACGCAAACACACCAGGGGTGCTGAAGGCACTGATGCGATGCAGCACAGCCCCTTGAACTCTCACATTAGGGTTCCGAAGTAAGAAAAAAAGGCTCCTGTGCCAAAAAGACTGATGGGCTTTCATCCAGGCTGCCGGTGGTAAACCTCTGGTTCTGTGCCATTCCTTTCAGCTGCACTACTGAATATTTATTTACAAAGAAGCATGTGAGTACAAAATCTGGTGCTCATCTCCGGGCTTTGAGTGAAACACGGGGAAACGGCAAACCCCCCTTTCACACACGAAGGCTGCTAGTACTGCAGCTGAGGCACCGGAGCCGCACAGTCCCGGGGGTCACAAGGTGCCAGAACAGAGGGAAGGGGAAAAGAAATACCGCTAGGAGCTGAGGGGAAACACATCCTCAAAAACGCACACCAGAACCCGAAATGTGCCGCTGAAAGGGAGCAGCAACCCCCGGCTTGGTACCCGCTGCCTCTCAGGTGTTCCCCAGCAGCGAGCGAGCGAGCAGCCCCGCACAGTACGGGGGCAGCGCGGCTCGGCAGGACCCGGCTCCGCCCGGCTCGGCACTGCAGAGCCCGGCTCAGCCCGGCCCGGCACTGCACAGCCCGGCTCAGCCCGGCCCGTCTTCGTGGCTCACCTGCGCGGATCGTGCACCTCCACCGAGAACTTCTTCTCGCGGAAATAGAGGTTCTCCAGCTGCCTCCATTGGAAGATCTGCGGGGAGAAGAAGGGGATGAGGCGCCTCCGCGCGCTCCCTCGCCCAGCCCCGCGCGCCGCTTCCTCCCGGCGCTGCGGCGGGAATGCCCCGCTGCGCTGCGCTGCGCTCCGCCCCGGCCCCGCGTCCCGCCGGCGGCCCCCGCCCCGCACCGCGGGGCAGCCCCGGGGGCGGGCGGCGGCCTTCGTCCCTCCCTCTCTCCCGCCCTCCGGACCCCGCTGCCCGCGGCGGGCTCGGTGCCGGGGGCAGGCGGGGAAGGGCGCCGGTTTCACTCTGCGGAGCCAAACGTATTGAAAACACATATAAAGTCCGGGCAAACGGGGATTCGACTACATTTTCCTTGGAAGGCTGGCACCTGGGGTGGTGGCATTGGCCTCTGGCACAGCAGACTTTCCCCGGGGTGAAGGAGATGAAACCTCCGCTCCAACCAAGTGCTAATACCCAGCTCTGCTTTTATCCCGCAATCCACGTAAAACTGGCACGAGCATGAGCCGAGTGGAGTCAGTTTATGTGTCCCAGCTGCTGTCAGACTCCTGGTGGCGATGCCCAAGGCTCCAGGCGCTCCCGGCAGTACAAAACACGGCAAGTAAGCAGGTCATATCTCAGCCTCCGTTTTACAGACTGCCCTGCCGGGACATCTCAGAGCAGCATTTGGGACACAGCCAACACTACCATCAAGGGGGAAATTGAGGCACGAAGCTTTTCATGGGAGTGAAATGCGGCGTGCCCTCGCCCCTGAGTGAGCCTGGGCCAGCCCTAGAGGGCTCTGCGTGCTCCTGGGCAGTGGGATGCGCTTACATGGCCCCTCTGCCCACAATTCTCCCGTGAAAAGACGCCCATCTCCCAGGCAGGAGGGCGGACCGACCTCAGGAGCAGCGCGAAGGACGCGGTGACAGCGAAATAGTGCCAGCTCCGCAAGCTATCACACCGTCACCACTGCGGGCACGTCCACCACTGCCTCTTCCTTACAAATGAGTAAGCCGAAATCCAAACCCTGGCTTCCAGGCTGCTAATCCACAGGGAGGAGGCAGCCTCCACCCCCCTGGGCATCTCGGACTTCGGCTTTCCTGCACTGCCCCTAGCAAGCAGCAGAGCTGGGGAACGGTAGCCTCGCTGCTGGAGAGCACAGGCAGCAGAGCTTTCCCCGATTTACACTCCTTCTCTCACTCCAAGTAGCTTCTGTGGAGTTCCTGTCCTACCCCCGAGGAAGGCGCTGGCTCCTGACACGCCGAGATAAGCCTCGGCTGCCAGTGTCAGCGCTCTGGAGATAAGTAAACAGGAGGCGTAATTTGATTTGCACTGATATAGCTGCTGGTGGAGCTGAAATCTAGAGAACAAAACAAAGCACAGAGAGGACTCAAAATTTTCTCCTTGCTGGTATTTCAGGGGCAGCAAAATTGAAAATATTTGTTAAAGTTTCTAAGCAAGGTTGGATTTTTTTTCTCTATTTTTCTTCCTTTCTGTAACAGGGTGCTTCTTGGAAGGAAGGGTAGGGGTTAAGAAGGTCACTGAGCTGCCCCATATTCTAGGGCTGTCCACGTTGCTGGAGCGGGGGG
>WAAG01022700.1:10883-20985 GCA_013390105.1 Tichodroma muraria
GGGGAGGTGGGGTTTGTCATAAATTATATGAGGTCTGGGAGACACACATGAGCAAATCCCAGGCACAAAAGCAGATTGATAAAAGTCTGTTTGTTCAGTCCTGTGCAACTGAACTACATCTTCATCTACTCAGTTGTGAAGCAGAACTGAATTTGGCAATTGACTCACAGACTGAGCTCGTATAACTGAAAGGAGAACTTTATCCAAAGATGTGAATTAATAAGGGGCTGTTAAAAGAATGACCTGGATAGTTGCTTGAGTCATTTTTTTTCATCTAAATGTTTTCACAGAAGGCCCACAGCACCAAAGGCATTGTGTCTGTGCATGGATGTGCAATACCATTTGTATTATCTTCTCCTACAGCCAGTGATTATGTATGTCTCTCAGAGATTGCTACTGCATGTAACAAACACTGTGACAAACAGAGCAGAAATCTTTTATAAAATACAGAAGCACTGCTTATACTCCTTTCTTACTCCTATTGCTGCTTATTGGCAATATCAATCCTCTACTTAAAAAAAAGTATATTATAGTTCATTGTTATTTTTGTTGTTCTGTTTTGGTTTTTAAGGTTGTATACCAAAGGCCCTTTTCTTGGATTATGTTCTTATCCATTAGGGTTTTATATGAAAAAGAAATGTTTTCATTTTCCTGGCTATGGGACCTAAATGCCCTGTGAACTTCATCTTGATCTAGATTAAAATAGCACCACTGTTCAATGAATTTTATTAAATTTGGCAGTGTTGTCTTTTAATTTATACCTTTTTAATTGAGATCAAACTATGACCATGATTTTTATAAAACAGTAAGTGAATTAGGGGAATCAATTTAAGGTGTTTCTAGAGGGTCAGCATTACAGAAACTCAAGAGCAAACCATGCTTCTTCCCCATCCTCTCTATAATAATGAGAGACTTTAGAGTGTCTCAGGTTGTTGAGACAAAATAATGAATAATTTCTGAAATATGATTATTTTTAAGGTTGATAACTTTATCTACCTGCTCTTGACAACACATCAGCGATGAAAAATTACCTGGATCTCATAAATTACAGTTACCCAGTATAAAAAAGGGCCTAGAGTTTAAGGTGCTTTGATGTTATTCCATTTTATGTTCTTTGATTTGATTCATAAAATGGTGGGTAGGAATTCTTTGTTGTATTCCTTAGCTCAGCTACATTTCCAGATGCTTTCCCTCCAGTATAGCTCTGATTATATCTTAGGAACTGTCCTTTTTGATTAGAGGGTGCCAGTTTTAAACATCCATTTTTCAGGCATAGTTTGCTGTTAAGGTTCTGGTCTGTTGCCTTCTGGGCTATGACAAAAATTGCTTTCTCTCAAAAAAAAAAAAAATATTCTCAAAAAGACTCTCTTTACTTTTGTTTCTTATGTCTAAAGTATTTTATTGGGCAATATCAGCCACATGTAATTTTTTGTATTATTAGCCTTCAGAAAGATTTCCAAACAAAGGATCAATATTAAAAAGCTTGATTTTTATACTTGCAAACAATGACGTTATCCACAGCATGTTTATAGTTCTGTCTTCTTAGTTTTGAGACAAACTACAGTTGAAAAGATATTGGATTTCATCGTGGGGAAGAAGAAATTTGGTGAGCAGATTTTGACTGCATACAAATTTCCCAGAGTTTATCAGTTATCTTTTATTGTAGAAGATATAATGAAACCTAATTTACCATACTACCATTCTGGATTGTGTTAAATTAAACAGTTTCTAAAGATTTACAGTAATATGCTCTAGATTAGATTCTATAATTTCAAAAGGGAGAGAAGGTTTTGGCTGATTTAATTTTAGGAGCTTGCAGAGATTTTTCCCGAAAAAAAAGTGTGAGTTCACATTTCTCTGTGCAATGTTATTGGGTCGTGTTTATAGATTAGGTTCATCAAACTCCACAATATTAAACAACTGGTACAATAGCAAGCTCTTTCCCTTTTTTTAAAGTGCTGTAGGCATATGTGTTAGAAAATAAAGATGGAATCTTGCTTAAGAGAAATGACATGTGAATTCAAAACAAGGGTGACACAAGAAGAAAATAAACACAGGAAATTTTTGAGGGTGGGAGGCTAAAACTAAAATAATGAGATGATATGGCTGTCTGGTTTTAACTTCAGAATTGTTTTATCATTTTTAAATAAATAAAGACCCATCTAAAAGTCTTTAAATAAATAAAGACTAATCCAGAGGTCTACTTAGAGAAGTGAGTTTTGACAGATACATAATAACCATACATGAGAAATAAGCATATACGAGAGTAGCCTCATAAAGCCTGCTGGCTTTCAGTCAGGTGCTCAGCCCATTGAAACACAATGACAAATTTGTGTGACAAATTTACAAGTTTCCTTATAATTTGGATTGATGATGTAATTACAACATATTCAAATATAAATGCTTTCAGTTCTGCAAGTAAGGCAAACACCTTTCTCCTTTACTCTCTAAATGAACCATAAGTTTAGGACATAAAATATTACTTAAAAAATTAAGAATGAAGTCTTCAGGACTTTGTCTCATTAAAAATGATACATAGCTGAAATAAAGGACCACTTCCTCTTCTTGTTAGTGAGGGTGCAGTTTCCACTCTCCCAGGGTCATAAAGCCAGAGGTTCATAAGATTGCAAGAGTAATAACAAAACTAAAAAGCTAAACAAGTCCAAATGAAGCCATAAAAATGCTACTTTGCACAAAACAGCATATTTTCAAATTAATTCTTTACAAATCACTGGATTTACACCCATTGCCTATTTTCACCTGCAAATTTCCAAAAGCATTAGGGATGCTGTTGGTCCAAACCTGATGCAGTTTACAACAGTGATGCTGGGCAATGAAAGCTTGGTATAAGTCACTACTTATCAGCTTGGGATTGCTACACAAAGTGACTCTGGGAGAAGAAGAAATGGAATGCATCCTACATACCCTAACACCTGCAACTGAGAGAAGAAACTAAGTTGGGAAAAGCAAGCCATGTAAAAGCATTCAGAATTTATGCTAATTTTGGGCTGAGTGCTGCAAAACTGCACAGGCACTGAGATGTTTAAAAAAATTTTAAATGTTCTTTAATAAGAAAGTTTGAGAAGCACCATTCTCTGAGCAGCTGCATGTGTCACTTGCAGGTCAACACTATTCTATTGTTCTGTGAGAAGGATGTCGAGGTAAAAAATGTCCTGATCTCTCAGCCTTTGGATAAAGCCATTTCTTTAGTCCAGACTAAACAGTAAATTTATCATTCAAGAAAAAACATCAAGGAGACTGTGTCTTGATTTTCAGCAGAATATTTCAGAACTCAGGAAATTGCCACTAAGTTTCCAGTACCCTGCAGAAGACTTAAATTCAAAGAAAAAAAAAATGCTATTTTGGTGGAGATTTGACAAAAGCTGCTTTGTATTTAAAAATACAAAACTTTACTACCAGTTATCCACAGTCAAATCAAAAAGAATAAAACAGTGGGTGAGGAGGAACAAAAGCTACAAAAAATGCAGGTCCAAATTTTTTGGCTGATAGCTGCAATGAAAACCACAGTGCTTGCACATGGCATTTCCTTTCTGTGAAGGGGATTGATGTCACTGAAACTATACTTGCTCAGGTAGGTGGAAAACATATTTCTGTTCTACCTGTGACCTCTCACCAGGTCAAATCCATGACCATCTGCAAAATCTCTTGTTAACTTGCTAACCTGTGGGTTGTACCTTAAGGCCAATGAAGTTATTGATTTTTAAGGAGCGATAGAGTTTGTTTTCATAACTTTTATTAGAAAGTTATTTTCAAATAGAAAGAATTTGTTTTCTGTTATGCAAATTCAAAGTTGTTTGGCTAGCGCAGTAGCCAGTTCACTGTTCTTACATCATACACAAATTTTGACACTACACTGTTTTTAAATATTCAGACAAGTGATCTGAGACAGCCAAAAGCAATTAGTTAAGAAAATGACACAAAAGAGCTTCAAATTTTGTTGTGGCAGTCAGACTAAATAAGCCATTGCAGTACATTTTGAACCCATTTGTTCTGGTTTTATAAAAATGCTCCAATCACTTTTGTCAGTCTTTATTGACAAGTTCTTAAAATACACTACATTATATGAAAGTATTTGTATAAGTGCTTACAAGTCAGAGGACTAAGTTCGTATTTCCATTTATTATTGGATTGAAGAGGGGATACTCCAAAAGGATATGTTACAGAATACGAGGCATCCTCCACGAGGACATTTTAATGATATTTGCCTATTCTCTTGGCTACATCTGCTAACATTTCTTACCCAAGTCACCCTGTGTGGACTCTCTCTGGCTGCGTACCACGTTACTTGAAAAAAGTTTCACCTTATACAGCACAAAGGGGAAAAAGCAAGCACTAACCAGAGAATGGTGTCCACATGGTTGTTTGTGTGCAAATAAAAACACCGTTAGAAAGATCTGACATCCTCTAAAGAGGAGTGCTAGAAGTAACCTACTGTGTTGAATCATATAATTAAATTATTTGCCCCCACATGAAGGGTTCTAAGTGCGCAGGTAGAGCACAATGGTCAGGCCCTGGAGAGGGACAGCTCTGCCTCCATCTCTTGGTGATCGACAGGAAGGGCAGCCAGAGGAGACTTTTTCATCCGGATTCTTCATTGACTCCAAAGCCAGATGAACAGATGCTTGAAGGGAGAGGACAGCTGTGCTGTGACACACAGGGAAGCACAAGTAGAGATTCATTCATGTAAGCTTGTCTCCCAGTGTCTTCCCACCACAGCTGTGGGATCCACCATAACTGCAATCAGAGGTTGTGGTGCTGGTCCAAGAGAAGAGGAAGAATGCATCTAGTTTGCAGTAAGGAATCTTTTTAAATTACTCTCAGATGCTGATTCCCAGCCATTAAAACCCATACGAATTTGGTAGGACTCTTCGATATGCAGAGACAAAGAAGGAATCAAGAACAGAGAAAAGCCTTTGCAATGGGATACAGCATTTACTGCTGAAGCCAACAAGGTCATCAGCAGAAGGACCACAGCTGAATCCTGGTTGCAGTGCTAATGGGTGAAGCTGTTGATGATAAGCACAGGACACCTCCCAGCTGCCTGGAACCGAGGCTACCCCGTGTGTCAGGAGATGGTGGGAACACACAAACTCCTGTGACTGGCACCAGAGCCAGGTGGCAAAGTTGCCTCTCTGATGCCGTTTGGCTCTGGGCTGAGCCAAAAAAATCCTGTCAAACCTGGTGGGGATAACTGACAGAGTGATACACCATCCATAACACAGCAAGCTGCTCACCCTGCTCCTTTGAGCGTATAATAAAACTTCTGAGGCTGAGAGATGTAAAACCTGCCTTAAAAGGCGCTGAGGAAAGTCTAAGCCACAGATCAGATCCTCACCGCCTTGCCACCAGCTGCACAGCATAGGCAAAAATATACAGGATTAAAACCATATGAATTTCAAAAGCTTCATGTTAAACAACTTTTAAAGATATACCATGACTCTTTATTTCCATAACATAAATAGTTGCTATGGTATATCATGGTTTTCTCCTTGAAAAAAATTTCTTGATTCTCTCAGAAACTCAAGGTAGTCACCTATATGTGCTCCCAATCCCAAGTCTTGCTGCTGCTACCAGCTTTGGAAGAGGAATTAAATACATTTCAAAATTAAAAATTAAAATAAATGGGCTCACTTAATTACTAGGCATAAGATTCATTTCTTCACATTATATTGAATACATTGCCTGTACTTATAATAGAGTACTATATTATCGAATTATAAGTAGAATTATAACACTCAAACTCACAAATAAGATAATCAATTTTATTGCAACACCCTGTTCTATATTTAGTTACAGTTCTCCACCTGAAATATTTGCCTCTCATGAGAGGTGGGTTTGTATGCTCTCATATTCTGGTTTCAAATGCTCAGAAGTTTTAAGTCAAACCATCCCATATCGAATTTCAGCTGTATAAGCTGCTATAGGAACTCTTGTGCTATGAGGTGGAGGGGATTTGGGACTTTTTAACTACTATTATTTACATTCTGATCTTTAGCTTCAGCTTAACTAAGATTTTCATGGAAATATGAAAGTAGACCGATTAAGTAAAAACAATATATAAAGCACGAGCCTTTGCAATTTTGTTTTACCTTCATAAAAATATATGACATTATAAACTAAATAAAACACAATGAAAATTACAAACTTCTACTTGAGAAAGCAATCAATGTGCTATTTTTACGAAACTTCTGAAGTATGGAATTACCACTAAATCTTTATATAAGTCTCCTTTATTGAGAACAAGCATGTGCTTAAAGGCTTTCTTGACTCAGGATCAATTTTTAAAAATAATTTTTTACTGATAAAAACTAAAGCTTTAGGGACATCACATTACAATAATCCTATAACTTTTAAGGGTAGGGATGATACCGTGGGTGTCAATGTTGAAAAGAAACATTAAAGAGTTTGTGTATCAGCAAGCTAAGTAAAAACTAGCATGTCATTTTTTTACTTTAATCTTGATAATTTATTGTGAATTTGTCAATATTCATAACCTTGGGATTATCAATCACTAGAAACAGACATGTTCCAACACTTAATGCTAAATGTCATTTCTTGAGAGGTACAAGTGGGATTTATGACTGCCAGTCTTAAAATCTTACTATTGGTCCTTTCTGTTCAGTGCCACTTAAAGACCAGAAGTGTTTTGCTGCGGAGCGCAAAGACCACCTGGTTACTGAAGCAAATCTTCATCTCCTGCTTCTGTGCAATGAAACATTTTAAAATCTATTCACTCTAGCTGCTAAAGAAGAGAAATGAAATACACTTAGCTCTAGGAATGGTGCTAGGAATCTTTGCCTAGCTTGCGATGAAAGAATATATTTGGTGAAATGATAATAATAATAAATAATAATAATAATAATAATAATAATATAGAGCTATTAGAGATACGGTTTGGTTTAGTAGCACTGACATTTTTCTTCTGAGTCAACAGACTTTTGGTTTTTGGTGGCTTTTGGCACATAATTCCAGCCATTGAAACACTGATTGCTCAGCCAAAGTTAACAGAAACAGCTGCAAAACAAGATGCCATTATCTCTGGGTCTTGCTCTGAGTAAAGCTACAAGAGCACTGCCATCTGTAAAGAGCAGTTCTTTAATAAGGGGCTTCTTTCTGAAGCCTTTGTTTCTGCATACAAACAAGCCAAATTATAAATGTCGCTTGGGGAAATCTGAAAGTGGACTGTCAGAGACAGACTCTGTGTTTGCTCAATTTGCTTCTACTGAAAAAAAAAATCTCCCTACCACTGAGATGCTGTAGCTCTAATCACATTTACAAGTGAGCTTTCTATCCAAAGAGCCAACTGAATATGATCATTTCTTCAACTCATTTGCTTTGGGACAAAGAAGAGTTAGGTGTGGGGGTCGGGGTTGTTCAGATTTTTTACATTTTCATGTTTTTATGTATAGCAGCACAGAAAGGTCTATTTAATTCTTTAAATGCATATTAATAATGTCAAGTAGCTTTAGACAGTCTGATAGCTATAAAAAAAAACACAGCTGAAAAATGGTATTGCACAGACACAGCTAAGAAGGATTCAAGATTCACTTTTTTTGCATGAAGTAGACCATAAATACACATAAATATATCTCTGTAACTGCAGGACATTTGTCTGACCCATTTCCCAGCTGATACTACAAATATAAGTGTCTTTAAGCTGTTACAGTACTGCTGTGTTTCAAACACATTTTAAATATTTCATTTTGTATCACATTGAAGTCATGCTGGGGCCACCAAAGAAGACCATGAACTTAATGATCAATCTTAGGTCTTCAACTCTTGAGTTGTTTTAATGTTAGCCTTTGATTTCTTTTATGTTGAAGATATGCAGGAAATACTATTAACTGACTGTAATCTCGAAGAGTTCATGATCATGACAGGTTTTAAATGCCTGGACTTCTACAGGTAGAATATGAAGTTGACTGAAATTAGTCACCTAACAATAGTGCAGACTTAATACTGGAAAATAAGGAACCTAGTTTCATGCCCATTATATTCAATAGGAATTCTCCAGACATTTAACCTCACAATGTTGAAGTAAAATGATTTTATTAGATTTATTTGGACTCTTTGTTCCAGAAGACCTTCTCAAGTACATGTTATAGATTTTCGCAAGTTCTTTTATAATACATTTCTCCATCCATTTCCCTTTTTTCAAAAGACAGTGACAATTATTTGGAAAAACAATGCAAACAGGTTTTAATTTAAAAAATTTTAAAAAGAAAAGAAAAAGAAAATGGAATAAAGAAACCATTTGGATTAAGAAATTCAAAGAAGCATGGAACAAAACCCATAAACCAGGGAGAATAGAAAGTCTTGGAAGAAAAAGTCATTGAGAGCAATTGCAGGGCTCTAAAATAGGCACAAGGATTAGGCAGTGGCCAGAACAGAGCAGCAGAACAGCTATTGAAAGGAAGTGGGTTTATAAACAGGAGTTCAAGCAACAACAAGAAATGGCTTCAGTACAGAAAACTATGGTAAATAGGAATGGCTGGGCTTGTTCAGTGCTGTGGGAAACATTAGAGAGTAATAAAAAGCAGAAGTCTTTTATTCATTTAAACATTTTATGCATTTAAACATTTATAGAATTTTCAGACTTTTAGAATTTAATATTTTTCTGATGTAAGGATAAAATTATTTTCCTTCAATCCTACCCATTACTCGGTCTACCATTACATAAAAAGTTTCCCTTTTAAGTTGAACATCTCTATGTAGCTACTAAATTTGTAGGAGAAGACACTTGCTTTGATTGGTTTCATAGTTTTTGTCAGAGTGGAGCTGTCATCTGAATATTAAGCAGGTATAAAGGCTCACAGTCTTTACTGTGAAGTCATTAAGCTTCAACATACAAGTTTAAAGTTAAACAAGTCTTGAGATTATTTCCTAAATATGGAGGTTTTTCCTAATTGAGGCATTAGAATAGCACTGGTGCTCTTTAAAGCTGTGGAGAGATACTCAAGAAATATTTTAAGCATTGCAATTAACTAATAAAAGCCCTGTTAATACTTCAGAGATACAGTTTTTTCCTTTACAACACTTTTTTGAGCACTGTTTCTAGAGACAGGGAATATAACTTAGATTTCTATAAAGACTACAAAATTGCCATGCCAATAACCCTTGGTAATCAGGCAGAGTTGTGGCTTCCAATTCAAGGACTTTTTCTCCACAAGGATCAAGATCAGAAGAAAAGAGAAGTCATGGTTTTATGAGGAGAGGCTTTCAGGGAGATTAACACTGACTTTAGTCCTCGTGAGATTTGGAGTTTGAAGCTCCTATCCCAGAAGACAGAAAGTAAGCCAGACAACCATGGCTGCTACTGTCATGTTTTAAATTAATTGTGTTTTGAATACAGATTCCCGAGAGCTGAGCTGGTTCTGATGTGCCTATGCTCTTACAGCTCTCATGCAAGCTAGCCCTTCTGGACTGCTTTCAATCCTTTTAATTTCAGCCCTACTGACATACATGTGATTTTGGCTTCATTTTTTGTAGCACTCCACTTTGGGCTCTAGATGGGATACAAAGATGTGCTGACCACTTCTGCAAAGAGAATTGACAGACATTGATGGCAAACCACAGAACCACCCCAATGCAGCCTTGTGCCTTTTTGTACCATCTTCCCAGACTGTTTTAGTGAAGTGGTAAATGCAGGAATGCATCCTCTCCTGAGATATTAACATTTCTGGATTCATGGCATAATTTGACAGGATCCAGATGACAAATATGTATTTTCCCAGTGCTGTTACCTGGAGGTGTATCAGGCTCCAGATTTCTAAGGTGCTGAAGGAAAGCTAAACAACATTTTCTATTGAGCCAAACTTTGGAAACTGGAGTTTGGAAAGATGGGACAAACCAACTGGCAAGACCTGCTGAGATTCAGGATTCACAGCCAGATTTTCAGAGCTTCCTAGTCTTGATTCTCATGGGTCGTACCGACAGATCCATGCAGATCCACTCTGGTTCTATATTCAGAAATTCAGGTGCCTAACATCAAAAACTTGCTAGGCCACTAAATCCCTGCCTCTCCCTTGGCTTCAGAGGAGAATGAAGCGTTGGACGGTGGTTTATAGACTTTCTAATTTTT
>WAAG01022701.1:5545-17754 GCA_013390105.1 Tichodroma muraria
GGCTGGGGCCGGAGCCGCCTGCGGCCCGTGGGCAGGGGCTGCCGGGGCCGGGACCGCCTAGGCCGGGACCGAGCCGCCCCGCGGGCCGCTCTGTCCGCCGGCCTGACCCAGCCGTGGGCAGGGGCTGTGCCCGCCTGAGCACCCCCAGCTCAGCCACTGCACGGGCACGAACTGGTTCTTGCACTTTGAGGGGGTTTTCTTGTTTCTTAGACAAGACTATTAGCTTGAGCTAATTACATACCTGCGCAGCAGCCCTTCAGTAGTTTTATGCAAATTGCCTTTGGGCTTCAAAGGGTTGCTGAAGAGCGTGTCATGTCTGTGGAAGAGTGTGGAAGACCAGGTCCTTTTGCTTGAGCTCCTGTTTGTGCAGCTTGCAACACACCTTGACAGGGAAACGCTGACGTTCATTACTCTGTAACTCAATACCTTATTGCTCACCCTCAAGAACGAGCTGCAGGTGGATAACTTTCTCCATTCCAGGCGTGCACTCCCACTGCCCCTAAAATACATAAACTTCCATTGTGTGCGTGTGAAAGTTGTTTCTTCAAAAGCTGAATCAGTCTGCAAATAACATTCTTCCCCCATGATGACTGCATGTTACATTTTAGACGTGGCTGCATTAAAGGTTGGCTTGTGGATTCTGTATTGGACATAAGACATTTATAATAATCTGCTTTATAATCTGTGTAGGAGTAGAAGCTTTTAAGAGTGCAGTTGTTGGAAAGGTCAGCAAACTGTTGCTTAGAAGAGTGGTAATGGCTCTGTTCATGGTTCTTCATCAAGTGTTTGGAGCAGTGGTGTGCTCTCTCTCTGGCTGCACACTTTATCTTAAAGTTGAAAACAGCAAACATTTACCTGAGACTTCACTTCTGCTGAAGAAACCATGATGGAAAAAAACATTTCCTAAACTTTAGATTATATAAGCTGTACAATAGTGCTCTTTTTTGGTGGCATTGATTTTGATGTTAGAGAGACCAAAGGAGGTGGTTTAGTGGCGTTTAAAGTAACAAAGTCCTGTGGGATTTAAAAATCCGGAGTGCTAGACCTGTCTGTTAGTATTTCTATATATATAACCCCTAGCTGGAAGTACTCAAGGCTGGGTTGGATGGGGCTCTGAGCAACTCGGTGTAGTGGAAGGTGTGTCTGCCCACAGCATGGGTTTGGAACGAGATAATGTTCAACGTCCTTTCCAGCCCTGACCATTCTGTGATTTTTAAGAGCTTTATATAATTTTGTTGCCATGCTCTGTCTTGATGATTCTTTAACGGACGGCCCAGCAATTCTAAAGTATTTCTTAACTCCAGGCTGGGAAGGTGGGCTGTGTTTGTAATAATGGTGTTAAATGGCACCATTAAACGTCCTCCAGGTGCTGTGTTTGCACTGACAATAGCAGCAGGCTGAGGGACTGCGGTTGCATTGTGCTTCAGAAAGTTCTGAGTGTGGGGAACAATGTGTGCAAAAATATTTAGAAGCAAGAAGGAGCTGGGTGAATTTTGCCAGGTTGGGCAGGTTGTCCTGAAAGTCTGTGTTACTGGAGCTGCTGGAGCACTTGGTGCTGGCTCCTCGTCGCCTTTCTGGAGCTCCATCTGCTGGAACCAGCTCCCCCAGAGTGACACTGCACTGGGATCTAAAGGAATTCAGATGTTCCCAGTACTGTGCTACAAAGTGTTCAACAGCATATATCAGGATTTTGGATAGTTGGTGGGGAAAGCTTACTATTTCCTTGTTTTAGTTCACATTTTACTGAAATCACTCCTTTAAAACCCAGCTCCCAGACAGTGTTTCCACAGGTCTGAATTTGTGGTTTCTTTAGGTATCATGTATGTTTTCAGGATAGACTGTCAGATCATAGTTGGAGGAAAAATGTTCTAGTGGAATGATTGGAAGTGAAAAGTTGAGTAGGGGTGGTGAAAAATGACCTCCTATTTTAGAGATTTTCAGCTGTTGTCTTCAACTTGATAATAAAACTTTTAGTCATCTGTAGTGAAAAAGTAATTGTGAGAAGAAAGTCACAATTTTAAGATTAGGATAGGTCATTCAGATATACATGACTTAATGGCTGAAATCTCAGATGTACAATCAAACAGAATGCAGTACTGAACTTGGATGTCATTTTACATTTCTTTCTAACTAAAATTGCCACCCTGAACTGATGAAATCTTCTCACGGCATCTGCATTAAAGCTTTTTACCAGTCTTTATTTCCTGTCAGAAAGGGAAAAATTGACACAAAGATCCCAGCCTAAAGGAATCCGAGTTCAACATCAGCCTCATTTATTTGGGTTTTCATTTGTTTTTTCTCCTCAGGTAGTTTGCTTAGTTGTTTTTACACTCTGAAATGGAGAGAATAGTAACTATTTTCTTATTGAAGCCACTGTGCCAAAGAATAACTCTTCAAAATGGCTCTGGCAATGCTGAATGCCAAGACAACTTTCTACTGGTACTTCTTTTTTTGTTCTTGAGTGTTGATTCAGTGGGCAGGTTCAAGAGAGCTGTAAAGGTGTATTGAAGGGCCATGCTTGAATTTTTATTTAATTGGAGAGAAAGTGGCATTGTTATTGGTCAGGGTACTGTGAAGTATGCTTTGCAGATGACTTCTGAAGAATAAAGTCAGGTTGTTGGAAGCTCTCAGGGAAACATAATCTGGAATGTCTTGTAAAGCAATGATTAAAGGCAAAGCAATAATCCCCTATTTGTTCAAGTATTTTGTATCATTCCTATATATTATTTTTATGGGAGCCTAAGATACAGTTCAGCAATGGAATGATTAACAGAAGCATGATTTTTTTAAAAAAGTTGCAGCAAAACATGTTACAGAGTAATTTATTTTGAAAATGCTTTGTTTAGATTTAATCAAACAAACAAAAAAACACCCAAACACAACCAAATTAAATAAAACCAAACAAAGAAACATTTCAACTCACATGAAATACTGCAGGAAAATGATTTTTGGGCCAGAATGTGTATTTCATCCCTTCTGTGTTGGTCACCACACTGAAGTCTGAAAGAAGGGAAGTGTAAGCACAAACAGGTACAAGCCACACTTCACGAACAGCTGCAGAAACATTCCCAGGTAACTCTCTTGTTACCCACCACTCAGCCTTTGTCACTGCTGGGAAGTGCAGAATCTGGCCAAAAGGGGAAATTGCCTGACATCCCTCCCTAAATTCTCACCAAGTCTGATTTCAGAAGTAATACAGATCTCCACCCTGACCTTGCAGTCCTTAGGAAAACAAATCTCGCAGATTTTGTCTGGCTTCTCACCATAAACACGGCAGAGTGAGTTTGCATTTTGCTTTATGCTTTGTTTGTTTGTTTACTGGGTACCTAAATGTACTCAATACCATTGCATGATAGTGGTCTAGTGCAGCTCTTGCTGATTTGTTTTTCTCATTAGTCTTAGTGAGATGAGAATTAGACCTTTAAAAATTGAGAGTAACTATGTCAGAACTGTAGGTGGACCAGAGGCAGTAAAACTGAAAAGTCAGAGGACTTGGAAAAAAGAGCAAGTGGGTATTATAAGGTTGTCTAATGACCCTTAAAAGCCTCAAAAGGAATGATAGCAATCACACGTGACCTTCAAAGTGACAAAGATTGTAGATCATCTGAATTGAAAAAGAAGAGCTATTAAAGCTTGCTAAATATTACTGTGGTCTGATTTATGATGAAAATTTACTCCTAATTGCAGCAATCCTGTTAATTTCTGTAACGCTGAATATATTTGTTTTATTTCAATGTTGATCCTGTGTGAGGTAACTTTTTTCTTTGTACATTCCAATAGACCAGTGCTGTTGCAGGATGTTTTGGTTTATTTTTGTAACATGCCAGACTGGATTGTGTGTCTATGTATGTTTTCATTCTGTGTGATGCAGGCAGTTCTGCTGAGTGGGAGTGCTCACCCCCAGTGGTGCATTTCACCCTCTGAGCAGTCATGGCAGCACAACAAGGAAAGGGAACGGTAGAAATGACACCAGTACATTTTATTTGTCTGAGCAAACCTATCTTAATGAATTTATTGCATTGTTTGCCCATTCAAATACAGGATGAGAACTGTGAGCCTAATGCAAACTAGATCCTGCTTGGTCCAAGTTATGCGTGGTGGAACCAAGGGCAGAACGTGAGTCTGCCAATTCCCTGGTCTTTGTGCTGCTCACTGGACTGCTTTGCCACATCCCTTTGATTTGTGAGCCTTTGCTGGAACAGAAGGGCTCTTTAAAAGACCTTTGACTTTGCTGAGGCATCAATTACTCAGTGATTTGAGAGCTGAATTAACCTCAAAAATAAATGGTGTCATACTCCATGTACAACTTGAAATACTATGATATCCTGAATTCCAGAACTGTATCACTGTTGTGTCTCTATGCAGAATATTTGGAGAACATGAATATTGAAACCTTTCCAGTTGCTTTGTTGTTGAAGTAATGGCATTTCTGCAGCGCTGAGGAGTCTTAGACATGGGCCAGAAAAGTGTTCAAGAACACAGAAAGATAAATGCTGAGGTATTAACAGCTTGGCACATAGAACAGGAAGGGATATGGGAGAATTAATTTTCTTGCGTTAACTTATTTGCTTTTGAATTATGAAGACATTTCTGTATTGTCTGAAAATTGAATAGTAACAAATTATTGTGAAAACTGCTTATTTGTTCTTTTCATTCAAGATTATTTCTGATCTCATGTGGGCTTGGAAATACTTGCAGAAGAAAAGAATTCTTCCCAAGTGATGTGCTTTTTGTTTTCTTTGAATGAAGAGATTTTTTTAGGCTCACAACTTGTAATGCAGAGTTGCTTAAAGAAGTCTGCTGTTTAGAAAAGTAGTAGTGGACTTAGGAATGACCTGGAGAATTGGAAAAGGCTAAAGGAGGTAACCCCAGGTGTACCCTGATATCTTCTAATGTCCCTGTGATTATCCAGCATTAAGAGAACAGAAAATGGCATCATGGCAAGAATTTCCATGTTTCTATATCTTTTTGAAAACAGACAGTGGGAAGGACATCCTGGTGCCAGTGAGGGTACCATGGATGTGACTGCTGACCCTTTGCACTACAAAGGGCACAGGGAGGGACACTTGGGGGCACAGCAGGGGCTGAAGACCCCCAGACTTTTTCCTGTTTAGACTGGGAGGGGATAAAAGCCCAGGGGTTCCTTGGGAGTTTGGAGTCCCTCCTCGGAGCACCAGCTCAAGCTGTTATTTTGTTATTGCACCAAGACGAAAAAAAATTTAAGGATTGGGACATCTGAGCCTCTGTTATGGGAAACCTGAGATCCAGGCTGTCTCACTGAGTGTGGGATGTGCAGCTGTGGTGGGGCTTCAGTCCCAGCTCAGGTGATGGGAGTGTCTGCCAGTGGCTCCTGGGTGGTCAGACAGGGAAGTTTCCTTGACGCTGAAACTGAAACCTTTGAAATGTGCTTTGGGAGGCTCCTCACATCTGTGAATGGTTGAAGTGTTAGCACTGGTGAAGCTTAAATGGTGTTTGATTCTTCGTATTTTATTCTCCTCCTCCAAATGAAGTTATCCATGCAAGCAGCCTCAGCTGACTTATGCAGATAAGGTAGATTTGGCAGAGAAATGCATCCGTATTTTAGGATATGACTGGTTTAACTTGCATTTAGTGTTTCACAGTACTGACGGAGCTCTTGAATTACTATTAAAAGCATTGCTACAAAGGCACAAACCTCAGACTTACCTTTCTTTATAAAGTTCTGATAATTACTGAAGTTGAGTATTTTAGCATTTTGCACAGTATAAGGTTCGAGATGTTTTTTTTTATTGAAGAAATCTGTAAAACCCAGTGACAAACCACAAAGCTTACTCATAGTAAGAAACCAGTCAACATCATGCACACAGTGGAATAAAATTATGCATAAATGTGGTAACTCCTATGCTCAAAAATCATGCGTCTCTTTCCTTTTGACCCTGGAAAACAGAATTTATTTTTTTTTTGAAGATGCTTTACTGTTCATTAATACTCCGAATTTTAGTTTTGCTTATTTCTGCTTATTCATTTTGTTTGATACTGCTGTTGACATAGAAAGGATCTGGTGCTTAAGTAAAAGGGGAATTGCCTGGGATATTCCAAGGAATTGTGTTCCCAGCTAGAGACAATGGGGGTGCAGTGGAGTAAGGAGAGCAGTTCTTACTGCAACTCCCAGGTTATACTGTGCTTGTGATTTGTGAAGCAACCCCACTCATGGGCCCTGGGGCAGAGAGCAACGATTTCATAAATAACAAAACCACAAGGAGAACCATATGACTGTCCTTGCAAAACCTGCTGCCCAAATCAAGAAAGGAAAGGACCTTGTAAAACCAGAAGGGAAATGGCCTAAAAGTGGAAATATTTCAGATCAGAGTTTTTTAATTTGTTTTCTTTAGTTAAAAGAAAACATACATATATGTGGGGAAGGAGAGGTTGCATACTGAAGGTTGTCTGAGTATAGTATTTGTTTCTAGAGAGGTGGTATTCAAACAAAAGCCTGTCAAATCAAGTCTTGAAGAACTTAGCAGGGACAGCCAGAGCCTTCACCATACAGGGCTTTAAGGACTATTTGGAGAATACAGTATTAATTGGAAATTGTACAAACAGCTAGTGAGAATGATGAAAAACCTTTTCAGAGCAACCTGTGATCCTGCCATGGAAGCAGCCAGTTAATTTTAAGTTGTAACCAGTAGTTTTCCCAACTAGGGAAAAAAAACCAGTAATGTCTTTTATCTCCTGCTGTGGCCCAGGTACGCAATGCTGTTAGGAACATGTAATGGAGTCATTATTGGGGCAGCCTGTGGCTCTATTACAGTAATTTTTGTACCAAATGCAGCACAGGCTTTTCCTGTACAGGATGCCATAAAACCAGCAAGAGATTTATCAGGTATGTTAATGGATTCAGAGTATCTTCCTGGAATTGCCCTTTGCTGGTTTATAATTTTTGGGTCTTCCTTCAGCAGTGTATGTCTTCGTTATTGGTACTGTTTTCTGTAATCTAGCAAATAATCAGATAATTTCTGACATTAGATGCTCTTGGAGAAACTAATTTATGTAAGTAGCTCATGGCTGATCAATTTCCACAGTCCAGCTCTTGTAATGAGTGGAAGGACTGGTAATACTTCTTGTACTTGTGTGCAGAGCTGGTACAGCTGATGTGCCAGCAAAGCAGTTTGGGGGAATACGCTGTTTCATTTTGGGTAAAATCAGCCAGATGAGCTCACTCCGCTGATTAAATTGTTAGTGCCAACTCGCCTCATTTTCCATGGCATAAAAGAGAGATTGTTACAAAGGAGCGTGTAAAGCCTCAGTTCCTCCCAAAGGTACAGGAACTAACAAGAAGCATCAGTTTGGCTGCTGGATTGGAGCCTGTTTTGTGGAGAATCCTTGCTGGGAAGAGGCACCCGCTTGTGTCTGTCGCCTCTGCGCTTCTCACATTTGCAGCAATTACTGCCTGAGTGCCGCCTGTCAGCTGCTCTCGTTTGGCTCTCCGTTCTGGTCCGCAGGTTTCTGATGTGGGCCACTGCCACATGCAGTAATTCCTGCTGTTTCGGGTCTGTAATTACAAAGCTATTTGGCTTCTGCCTGGTCTGGACAGAAGAAAAGGCGGCCGATGCCGCTGCTCATTCCAGACAGGTCTGTAGATCAGAGATAGGCTGGCAGCCGCCAGCCCCTCCTACGTTCGAGGTATCCGGCGGCACACGAGCCTGGCGTGCCACGGAGCGGCTTCCGAACGGCAGGTCGCTAGGATGCGGCCGGTGAATTAGCGCTGCTNAGCTGGCTCAGGAGCGCCGAGGGCCGCTGATGTTCGAGCCTGAAAGCTGAGTGGGCTTACAATGACTATGTCAGAACACGCGGGAGACTCAGCAGAGGGGTGAGTAGCAGCGCTCAGCATTTTGCCTTTGGCTTAGAGGCAGTTCTGCTCCTGCTGTTGGAAGCAGGAGGGAATCTGCAGCCCGCTGAAGCGTGACTAATCAGTTTGCTAAAATGCTGGGCACCCTCGAGTTTAAAGTATTTCTGCCCTATTGTTAGCAGTGGCAAATGTAGCATTTATGTGAGGCGTGTATTTTGCCCAGGTCTTAAGCCCTTGACTTGGGAGCTACATCCTGTGGCCGGTTTCCTTGGAGTAAGAGGGAAACGTGCAGCTTGTGTTTCTGCTGCTGCTGTGGGTAGCACTGTGTCATTAATTGTTATTCCAGAAAAGATGCCAAGTAATTATTGTATCTCATTTCTGTTTTGAGCTTCAGCAGTGGTTTTATTCTTTGTCATCTTTCTGTTTCAAAGGAGTATTTTGAAAAGGTTTATTTGTATTGAATGACAAGAAATGAGCAAACAAAAAATTGAGGTGAAATGCTAGTAGTCTAAATATTTTAAAACAGATGAAGATGTGCTTTATTCATGTTAAATATGTTACTTGGTTCAGGGACACAGATTTACAAACAGGAAGATAGGAGTTTTAATACAATAAGCAATAATTGACCAAGTTTTAATTATTAAGCAGGGCTCAGAATAGCTCAGAATAGCAGACATGATAATGCATTTTGTATGAGATGGATGCCAAAACTTGGTTAATCAATGCTTGCAAAGCACTTGCAGAGTGTCTTGGGTGCAAAAGGATTTGCAGTGTATCTGAAATTGTGATGACAAAGCCATTAGGAGCAGTGTCACGTAATGTTTCTCTCAAATTTAAAGTCCTGCTTTTTGTATATATAATGATACTCTTTATTTCTTTGCAGTCATTGCTCCTAAAACCAAAACCAAACCACTGCTGCAGTGGGTAGTTATTACTGATGCTATCTGCTTGTGGTTTGCTCCACTGCCTTTTCCTTAAGATGTTATCAGGACTTTGCTTTCTGGTTTTCCTTTCAGCCTTCTGTGTTGTGCCACTTTTTAAGGAACTAACACAGTTTCTAAGTCACAAGATAGATCGCATTAGTTAGAGCTGTTCCTAATGAGGAACATGGTGAGGATTTGTTTGTATTTTGTTGGAGGATGTTTTGTACGTGCTTGTATACAGTATATTAGTGCAGTGCAGCTCTTTGATCATTAGGTGCAGATGTTTCAACTGTCCTAACACTGGCTGGGTGACCTTAACTTCATTAGTGCAAGGCTTTATTGTTTCTTTTGTGGATTTTTTTTTTTTTTTTGTCTAGCAGTTCTGGTGGTGATGAACTTGGGCCAAACTAACTCAGCTGGTCTGTGTTATCCCATTGCCAGTAACCTAAAGACCAGCTGAGAAGCCTTGTGACAGGTCAGGCTGACATCTGAATGTTGTAAGGGAGAAAAGTACAGCCAGAGTATGTCACTGAGAGTCTTCTGACTTTGAGATACTGCAGTAATTTTTTTTGAGTGCAGTAGTACTTCTTCCTTCCTTCCTTCTTCTTAGGAAGAAGTAGTACTTCTTCCCTTACTTCTTAGGGACAGTGATGTTCCCACAAACATGCACAATGGGAAATTTTAACCCACCCAGGAGGTTGTAGTGGTTTGTTGCTCAGGCACCACTCTGAACATGAGCCGAATGAAGGCAGGTGTCCCAGCAGCAGTTGGTGTAATATTCTGGTGCAGATTGACAATGTCTCATCCTTAAAATGATAACATCATCATGATGTCACCAGCTGGAGTCTGGCAGCCTTACAATGAGATGTGCATCGTCACCCAGTGCTTCTGTGTCCCTGGTACCTGAGCTCATCAAATTGCTCTGCTTCCACATGGCAAATTCTGCATCTCCAGGTTCTCACGTAAAGTACGTGCAGTTTGTCTTTTCTTTGTTCAGAAAATGAAAGACTGCAGTTGCTTTTCACGTGGTACTTGGTGAAAGCATAGTTAAAAAAAACCCCAAAAACCCAAATCCACAAACATAATAGGAGTCAATTCCACTTTTTACAATCATTAGAGCTAAAATAGCAGGTTATGCAAGGGAATAAGTGTGGAATTGAGGAAGAGGGGTTCAAATGCTGCAGTAATGCACTGGTAGAAGGAGAACAGAAGTGCTGAGTTTATTATCTCTTCTGGCAGGTCATCTACATCAGACCTCAACATGGCACTGCGTGAATGTATGGCAGCTCTGGATTTATTTCTTAACAACAAATTCTCTGATGCTTTGGCTTCTCTACAAGCAAAGTAAGTGGATAAGATTTCCTACTTTTTCTCTGTTTATTTTTCTTTGCTTCACCATCTCTCAGGAGATTTTGACCAGACTGCTGGTTCTCTCTTAATAGTTGACAAGTCTGTATGGTTCAGAAGGGAGTGGTAAGTTTATGTATTAAGTTTTGGGGAAGAGAGATAAGTGCTTTACACTTGTGTGTGTAAATAAAATCTTGTTATTTCTAACATAAGTGTAAAGCACTTACCTGTCTTCTAAAATTATAGTACTGGTGTCCAAAGAAATAACTCCTCAGCTGTAGTGCAGTATGTGAGATTCTTCCTCCTGGAACACTAAAAACCATGTTCTGTCACACTGTATTTTTGTCTCCTTTCCCATATTTTTCTGCACACTGTGAGAATCTGAATAATTGTAGTTTTGTGTCTAAATGAGCAACTGACCATGAATTGAAGATTTGATAAACATTAGGTATGAATTATTTGTTGTTGTAACCACTTGAAGAAACTTTCTCACAGCTTATTTTGCAATTCAGTGTTGTGGTCATGCACTCTGTTTCCTAATTATGTTGCAGCCCAACTTGTAATGGGTGGCCCAGCTGCAAACAGTGAGGCCATGAAATTGTTCTCAAAAATTGTTGTGTTTTTACAATGTCTGTGATCTGTCATACCCTGTCCTGAAGTTACCTGTATTCTTGGCTTGTTGAAGTCTATGGTTAATTTTAATTTCTCCCCCATCCACCCAATTTGTTCCATTTATTTTTGAGCCACCAGCAAATTGCATCATGCCTTCTTTTAGGGCACTGGAATATGAAATAAGTATAATTCATTAATACATATCAGGGGTAACTACAATGAATACTACATATCTCCTTTGCTGAGGTATCAGCCTCATTTTTGATGCCAGAATCTGTAGCTTAGCCATGTGAGTACACTCTGGGAAAGACAATTGTAGCATCAGCTGTATTAATAATGCTGAGTTTATTCACAGCAAAGTTGTTTAGCACTTATATATCATCAGAAGACATAATAAAAATGATAAGAAGAATAACTGTATTTTCATTAAATCCTGGCAGTAAAGCCCCTGTGCCTGTCTGGGAAGGCTCACTCAGTGCTTAGCATAAAATAAGGGGATATTTTATTGCAGCAGGTTTCCAAAACACTGCAAAAGCTAGTGAGGCTATTGGTTGTTTTTTTCTGTAAATCCATTTTTCTTCTGTTGCATATGGTTTTCATTCAGCTTTTGTTGGGCTCTGCAGAACATATTTCATGAGCTGATTCTCTGTTTTTGTACCTGACTCTATTCCACACTCCAAAACCATTTTGAAACTACTTTTTTATGTTAGCCTGCTGTTATGAGGAGCCCCTTATTCCTGTTGCCTTTGGCAGTGGGGGAAATAGAGACTTATGATCTTTGTGAGTGCAATGAAGAAACAGGATGCTGAATTTCCCCACAGATGAAATCCATTATGGACACACGCCATCTCTTTAGGAAAGAGAAGAGTTGTAGAGTGGGCACATGTTGGAGTACTGAGTGTTTTCTTTCAGAGCCACCAGTTCCTCACTGTTCCCTTTTGGTGTCCTGAGATTTGAAATTAGTTTTAACAGTTGATAAACATACTATCACTGTTTAGAGAAATACTTTCCAGTTTTTACATGCTTGTGAAGAAATTCATATCTTAGATTTTTTGCAGCTTTAACGCTTCTGGTGTAGGAGATACTTTGCTCTGTATTACATTAATGCAGATTCACTAAATTACTTACATTCGGCTTCCACAATAAGTATATTTTCAACTAATTTGTACCATGTGAAACTGACAGCAGATTTGGCACAATGTGTGAGGCTTAAAATCAGGAGACCTTTCCTAGCAGCTTAAAAATAAATATCTGAGGATATTTATCCTCAGATAAGTCTAGAAGTCTAGACTTGTGTTGAGGTAAGGCTCTTTTTTTCCTGTTAGAAAAGCAAATCCATCATAAAGAAAAGCAAATCCATTATAAAGAAGAGATCTCATTTCATAGAAAAAATACATCTGGTGTTTTTGCCTCGTGTTATGTAACTTTTGTTTCCTGAAGTACCTTTTAGCTTTTAGAGTCAGTTTTCATTATTATTAACAATCGTTGTACAATAGTAG
>WAAG01022701.1:18017-58004 GCA_013390105.1 Tichodroma muraria
GTGCACCACATGTGTTGCTGCTTTCATGATTAAATGAATAATAAGACAGTGATTCGTTCCAGGCAGTTGAATTTATTCTGAAAATAGACTCCAAAAAGCACTCAGTGTTGTTTGGTGGAATATTAATTCTAGAATGACTGCGCTTTGAAAGCTTTCCCTCAGAGCTGATCTCCCAACGACCAGGTGACTGTCAAATGGAGAGTGGTGAAAGAATAGGGGGAAGCACACCCAGGAGGAGTGAAGCTCTAGACAGTGCTTGGATAAATATGTTGCTCAAAGCTTGGGTTAGCTATTTATTGTAAGGAAAGTCATGAACGAGAGCAAGGTTGTTATTTCTAGGGGGTTTATATTTTTATACCTGAGGTCTGGAAGAACACAACTTTTATAGTCTGTGTAAATAAATTAATTGCTACCAAAACCTAACTAAATTGTCAATTTCCCCTCTTTGCTGGGAGAACTTAGCAGATTCTGAATTTTGGGAAATGGTTTCAATTCAAAAGGCTCAGGGATTCTCTTGTTGAAGCACATCCTTTTGTCTTGGGCCGTCGTGGTGGCTTGTGGTAGCAAGGGAGCTGTGATGGTGGCTGACTGGAGAGGTCATTGCTGGTTGTTAACTTATTGCTACTGGGGAGTCTTGCAGGAAATGAGTTTTTATCAGAAAATGTTGGTTCATCAAATTTGAGCATTTCTGTGAAAGCCTCTGCCATGGGTCTAGTGGGCTGTTCAGACATTGGCTGGAACCTGGGATCAAAGATGAGGAAAGCCTTCAGGCCCCCTGTGACTGCATTCTCCTGATGCAGGTTTGATTTGGGCATTGGTCTCTCACTCTTGAGTCCTCCAGGATGAACAGACTGTTGACTGGTCTGTGGAGGGTCTTTCTCACCCTGTGCTGTTGGATTTTAAGTGTTAAATGCATCTTGATACTAAAACAACATATGGACTTGAACCTGAGGGTTCTGTGATTTAGGAACACACGTCCCGTCTGCTGGATTACTTTAAAGGATCTACAGAGATGATTTTGAGCGCTATTTTTCACAAAACATTACTAGCCCTGAGTTAATTCTGAGATCAAACCAAGCCAAGCTTTTTGGTTTTCATATTTCAGCCGGAAAGCTGTTGACTGTCCTCACTTAAGCAGCTGTTTTAGAGCAGGAATAAAAGTGTTCTCCAATAGCTCCAAGAAAGGGCAGTGCTGCAAGATGGTAATGATTGCACCATAGTTGGAGAAGAGGCATGTGGCAGAACTCCATAAGTGCCTAAAGATATTACTTATAATCCTCTTATTCAGTCATGTGATACCAACTACTGGGATAAGTCATTAATCACAATATTAGTTGCGTTCATGTCATACAGGCTTGTTAACTCCAGCCATGTCCTGAAGAAATTGCTGCTGAGGAATCAAAAGAAGAAAAATAAAAAGATAAGTTTCATTCTGTATCCATCCATATGAAGCCCAGGCCTTAAAACTCCTGGCAATATACCAGGATGTAGCTGGCAACTCCAACTGAATGGTTAATAGAAATAGCATAGATAAGTTGTATTTTTGCCAGCACCCCCACGCCTGAAATAAAAAGAACAAATTTGAATGTTGCTAAATACCAGTTGGCTAATGAGAGACATTAATTATTATCTCCTTTAAATATTAGAAGTAAAATAGATGAAACCAGTGATTAGGGAAGGGGTGGTTTTGTGTTTTTCGTTTCAGAAACAAATTACTGGAGAGGGAAATCCCTCTTCACCACATGTATGTGAAAAGTACCAATTTTCTTTATAGTGCAGTGGATTCAATATTTATCTGCTTTGCTTCAGAAAGCAAATTTCTAAAATTTTGAAAGGGTACTATTTCAGTCACTTCCCTGTGCTTTGAATTTGAGCCTCTGGAAGGGTTTTAGTTTAGTAAATACAAGATGAACTGTGTTTTTCTGCGCCCAATGAGGCTGATGAATAGTCTAATGAACAGAAACACTCCATCAGGCTGGCATTTTAGTGTTCATTTTTTTCTACTTTACATTATCAGTCTACTGAAAGAATCATGATCTACGAGGCCAAGAAAGAGCTCTCCTAACTCCACTGGATTTTAAACTAATTTCTCTATTCTTCTTAGAATTTCGTCTGTTCTTCTTAGCTTGTAAATGAGATGGATGGTAGCATAGTCTGGGGCTTATAGCAAAATCCTGTGGCACCAGGATATTTCCCAAAATAGCTTTTCTGCTGGATTGGTTTAGATGGTGAGGGCAAGTAGGAATTAAGGACAGCGCCGGAGCATGCAGTGAAGTTTAAAGATGTGCACTGCCAGTTCCTTCAGTGCAACCATCCTGCTCTGTGCCCTGTGTGTTGGAAAAAGAAGCCCTCTGTCATCAGTGTGAGGGTTGGGAAGCACCAGGCCCAAGTCACCAGTGAATTATTAGATCATTGATTAATGTAGGGTGATCTGAAATTATCCTTTAAATTTTCTTTCAGTTCAGTCCAGATACCAAAACTTAGGGAAGCAAATGTATTCCTGGGGTGAGAAATTACATGGATTGAGGTGTCTTTAAAGTCTGGCTTTTCTCCTTAAAAAAACCCCACAGAATAAGAGGAAATGAGATTGGAAGGCGCTTCAGAAAGTCATGTACTCAAGCAGGGCCATTTTGAGTGTCTCCAAAGATTCAGACTCTACAACTTTTCTGAATAATGTGTGCCACTGCATGATCACCCTAATGGTAAAAAAAAACCGTTTCCTGATGTTCAGCCAGAGCCTCCTGTGCTTCATGTTGTGCCCATTGCCTCTGGTCCCGTCCCTGGGCACCAGTGAAAAGAGCCTGGCTTTGTCCTCTTTGCTTCTTCCCCTCAGGTATTTCTATATATTATAGGAACCCCCTGAGCTTTCTCTTCTCCAGCCAGAACAGTCCCACTCTTGGCCTTTCCTCATAGGAGAGATGCTGCAGTCCCTTTAATCATCCTCACCACCCTGCTCTTGGGTGTGTCCATGCACTGAGGAGCCAAGAACTGGGCACAGCACTCCAGCTGGGGCTCACCGGTTGTGCAGAGGACAAGGAGCCCCTCTCTCATCCTGCTGGCAGCAACACTCCTCTTAATGCAGCCCTATCTTTGTCAAGAGCACGTTGTTGGCCCACCACTTTCTCCTTGAAACAAAAAGAAGATGAAGAAGCACCTGAAGTAAACACATTGAGAACAGGTGTGCTGAGGGTGGAGATTTTGAAAGGATATCCTTGTTTGACTGCAAGTATTTTTGAATATTCCCTGCCATATAGAGCTATCTGATCTGTTCTAGAGTGTAAACAATTGAAATAGCAATTGTTGGTCCTTAACAATATTTGTCTTAAGTCGTGCTATTTGTCAGGGGTGGATTAGCAAGGTCTACAGGGAGTTTCTGTGTCAGGAATTTATCTGAGCTTGCCCTTCAACGTATTTCTCAAGCTGTCCTTATTAGACCTCTATGCCTGAAGATATTTTGATTCACTTGCAGAGAATTACAGCAGACACAGGTGAATGATCTAAATGTGTGCAATATATAAACCCTCCTTCCTGTCAGGGGAAAGGTTCCAGCAATGGCTGCACGTTAATTGTTTTCCTTGCACTGATGCCAAAGATTTTACTTTCTGCCAAAGTGGCGCTGTCTGAAACCCTACATAATAATATTTCAATTGAACAGATTGGGGTGCAGGGTTGGCAGAAGGGGAGAGGGGAAAAAAGCTATACTTTTTGATACAGACTCTAATGGTTCTGGTGGGAAGATCTGTTTCAAGGAGATTCTATTTTTGCCATGGTTATAGTATTGTGTTACTTATCTCCTTGAGCTTGTACTGAGTAACTGTCCCAAATTAGAAGAATATCTGCTGGATTTGTGTCATTTGTTGCAGCATTCATTATATTATAAGAAAAACCCCACCAAAATAAACCTCACTGTGATTCTATTGTTTCTGAATGGTGAGCCATGTGGTTAATTCCTGTGCTCTATGTTTGTTAAATATCTATCCTCTTCTCAGAATTTATGCATTTTAGCAGAGTATGTAGAACTGTGGATGTGATTTCTTGTACAAATCTCAATCTATTACTGTTTCTTGTTTATTTTGCATGTCCTTTATGTTCAATTTCTAGTCTATTTAGACCTTGTTCCCATGAGGCTGATACATTTCTAGAATTGGATTAGTATTTTAAATTATTGCTTTTTAAAAGCAATAATACAATCAAATCAGCTGTGCTTTGCACCTTGTGTTTTCTTGCAGAACTAAAGACAGCATGTATCATGCCCTGACTTATGCCACCATACTGGAGATGCAAGCTATGATGACATTTGATCCTCAGGACATACTGAATGCAGGGAACACAATGAAGGAAGCTCAAGCCACCTGCCAAAGGTAAGGCTGGAGCAATTCAGTCAGTAAATAGTTCTTTCTTGGGAAAGTTTTGAAAGACTACTGGATACAAAAGGAAATATAATCTTACAGAAATCACAGGAAAACTGAGGTTGGAAGGGGCATCAAGACATCATCTAGTGCAGCCTCCTGCTCAGAGGAGGGTCTCAGCACATAAATGAGGGTGTTCAGCAGTCTAGCCTGGAAAACTTCATTTTACCGCAATATCTGATTTTTCTTGTCAATTAGAATTTGTCCTGCCTGTAGTCCTGGTTCTGCAGTGTCTGGAAGTTGTTTACAATGTTCAAACACTGCAGAATATTCCCATGGGTGATAGTTGTACTGCAGTTGTCTGTCTGAGTCAACTGCGCTCCCACTTTTGCACACACATTCACCTATACATGTGCAAAATAAATCAAAACAGCTCCTTATCCCTCTCCTTCATCAAGACAGATTTCTGTGCATGAAGGGTAAGAGACAGATCCCAGGAGGGCCACGTTGACTAAGTTCTCTGTGGACTGTGAAGTTTGTGTGTTTGGTGAGATGATGGGGCTGGTGAGCACTGGAGGCGCTCTAGTGACTGTGTGGGTGGCCAGCTGAAAGATGTAGTTCTCTGTTGTTGATGCTCCTTCTTCCAAATTGACTTTTTACAGATTTAGGAAGAAATCTACTGTAGCTGATTCTATCAACAACCTTGTGCATAGGCAAAGCCTTGAACACTTCACTGAAGGTAACATCTTTCACATGTGTAATGTTTTCCTTTTTCATTTCTGCGGTTTGAATCCTGCAGAATTGTTCACTCAGTATGTGCTTGCAAATTGTGAATTCACTGACAAAATCACTGGTCTGGCATTTGCTGGACCAAATGTCAGTGTTTTGGCCATTGCTGTGTAACCAATCCAAAGTCACTGGTCTTGTTGCTTTCTGACTCGGCACTCCCAAAAATTGCTGCGTAAAGAACTGTCTAGAAAGAAGTATTGAAATGCCTGTAAAGGTTCTAGATCCAGGAATTTATGAAAAGCTCCAGAAAAATTCCTGCAAAGTTTCTGTAACTGCATGTCATTTCTGTTTGGAGTTACATCAGTAGTCTGGAACTGAAAAACTACAGCCAATTTAGAAAAGATTTTTCTCAGTTTGAGCTCTGTGATCTTATTCCTACATTAGTGGACAAAGTGTTTTTTAATTACTTTTTGACTGATTTATTTGTTTTCTTCTCTCTGTGTGACATTAGAGGAAATCCATGCAGAAATTTGTTATGCTGAATGTTTACTTCAGAGAGCAGCACTCACATTCCTCCAGGTATGGATTCCTGCATGGCTCTTGAGGAAAAAATACCATATAGGTTTCTTTTCCTAAATGGACTGGAAGAAGACCACGGTTTGACCTAATGGGTCTTTCATCTGGATCAAGTCTGGATTTTGTCTGGACTATCTGATGAGATATTAGAATGTTTAATTTTCCCTTATGATTGTTAAAAAATACTTATCTCAACATACATAGTGCTGAGTGCCCTATGACACCCTTCTCCACTCCCTTTTGGATGTGTGAAATGTAGCTGCAGCAAGCACCAATTTTCAAATGGTGTGTTGGGATGTCAGATTTAAAAAAAAAAATAAAAGATGAGATGGTCATTGAAGATGTGCTGGAATACAAGCAAGACTTTTGTTTGAGTCTGGCTGGTGTTTACTTTCCCAAGGTTGCTTTCTCACTGTTTTGCTCTTGAACAGCAATTATGGTCTGCATAGCTATAAGGCTCCACACATTCTTTCTCCTTAACAGTGCTGTCTGTCTTTAACAAAGGGGAGCCCTCCCTCTTTTTTAGATTTTATCTGTCTGTCCTAATGAAGCTTGATTTGTTTGATGGAGCAACATTAGCAGTGCTTACTAGGGCTGCATCATGCAATTTTAATTGTTAGTCACAGTTGAAATAACTGATTTTTCTTCTTGATTTGGCTGTATTTGCTGTATGAAAGTGGGCCTCTTCATCTACCAAGGGGATAATAAAAGCCACGGTCAGAAAAAGGCTTCTGCTTCTTGGCTCAAGGGTGCTGATAGGAAATGGAATGCAGGTGGTGGTTTTATAGTGTTTGGGAGTTGCCAGGTGGGCTCTGATTAATGTTGCTTACGACAGTTTATGAACCGTGCAACCTTTTTCAGCCATCTGCTAAGTCCCTCTGCTAGAAACTACTGCTTCATAGCAACACCCATAATCAGAGGAGCTTCTAGTAGCTTCTAGAGTGCTGATAATGGACTTTGAAATGACCAAGGTGTAGCTACCTGTTTGCATTTTCCTCTGGGATGAGTAGCCTCTAGCACTGGGGGCAGTTTGGGTGAGATCTGAAACTATGGAAGGAAGACTTCTGAGGACTTCTCTTTTACATCTATAGGAAAGGAGCATTTTAAAGCAGTGTCTCTTGTTTTAAGCACTATTTTTCACAGATACCTATTTATGAAAATAGATTTATGAGTATGAAAACTCATAAAATAGATTTATGAGTATGAAAACAATTTCTTGTCCTCTTTTGCAAAGGTTTCTTTGCTTCCTGTTCTCTTCTGCGTTTAATTTTTCATGAACACATGAACTAGTTTGAAAAATTAAAGAGAGGCACTTGGTTCCAGCAGCTACTGAAATGGGTTAGTTTGGATGCTTAGTAAAAATTACCAAACCCAGTTGAAAACACATCAAATGTAGTCTTGGCATTTTTCAGGGGCTGAAAAACTCTCACACTGGCTATCCCTGTTATTGGTATCATTCTGAGTGTAGACATTTTAAAACCATCTTCCTTGTTTCACTCTCCATTCAAAGGAAAATATAACTGAACCTTCACACATGTCTGGGGGTGCTTCGCCCCCCAATATGCTGTACTTAGTACATCTAATTAATTCATCTAATCCATGCTATTTTCTCCACGATGCCCTCTTAGGATTTTTCTGTGATGGTGTCTTCTGTTAAAACACATGTAGACTCTCTGTCTTAAAGTAGCAGCAGACATCGAAACAAACCAGAATGACAGATTATATAAGTGAGGCAAGAAAGTGCCTCCAAAAGGTTATGAAACTAGGGATCCTCTAACTAATGGTCCCTCAGATACTTTGCCGTAATTTCTGTTTGTTATAGCTTATCATGTAACATGTTATCTTACTAGGGTGGACCTCATATATCTATATCTATATATATATATATGAATATTCAAACCAGAAAGAGCATATCCTGCATCATTTTACTGACCCTGCTTCACTCTTAGGATATGAAACTGTGTTCTGAAGGCTCTTGAGGACAGGCAGTTTACTTGTGAACATTTCCTGGCTCAGCACCAGATACATCTTAACTACACTTAAGGACAAATGAGAGAAAGCTGTTTTTTGGAAGAGCCACAAATGCATGTACCTTAGGTGACACCTATTAGCTGAGTCCCTGTGTTCATTAATGCAAATTCAGATGGTTCAAAGGTGACAAGGGCTAAACTGATCACAGAAAGCATTAAAATAAAATGCCTCTGTCTAAACAGAGTAAAAAATATTTTAACATAGAAAGGAAATCCTAAATCCATGTATTATGTCTTAGAGGCTTATACTGTCTACGTCATACCGGTTATGTTCCAGGTGTGTATTCATCTTAAGAAGACAAAAGCCCTTTATAATTCTTACAAATTCATACTGCTAATGTGTTTCCTTTCCAACAGGATGAGAATATGGTCAGCTTCATAAAAGGAGGCATCAAAGTCCGAAACAGTTACCAAACCTACAGGTGAGTCAGAGTGATGATGTCATTAAGTGCACTCCATCAGTAAAAAGTGCTGCTGGTGAAGTCATCCAATTCACAAATTCATTACTGTTGTATTTATTGGGTCTTTATTATGGGCCTCACATCTACAGCCCACACAGATTCTTCCCTTGCATAGCAAAGGACATTAACGTTATGGTTGATTTGGATTGTGGAGACAGTGGACCCTAGCTCTGTTAACTCCCAAGGTTTGCCTACCTCAAGTACTATACCTTTGAAATTGTCAAAAAGTAGCTGTTCTAAATGATGTACTGTTCATTGTGCCTGCATAGCACAATTTGCAGGTCTTGTGGGCATTAGGCATAATGAAATGGAATTTCTTTATAGTTCCAGCTGCAGCTTTTTGGAGCATTTAATACCAGTAGCTGAAGCACAGTAAAAAGCGAAGGTTAAATATGCATCATATTTTGTTTATCTTAGAATTATAAATTTTGATTCAGGGTGGGAACAAAATGTCTTGTGTCCAGCAGACACAAAACAGCATCAAGTCCACGTTCTCCAGAAGCCCACTGGAAGGGAGAGAGGTGACAGTGTCCATGTTTGTGTGGGTTGAAGGTGACTCTAAAAGCAGATCCGTAAGACTGCACTTACAGGGAATAATGCTGAGTCTGTTGGCAGCAACCAATCAATAAAATGTGACGGCCTGAACACAAATCCGTGCTTCCATTAAAACAATGTTTTTCCTCTCCTCATAATTAATAAAATAAACTAAAACAGTAGTGTAAAAACCACATAGATATAGAAAGCTTGGAGGCAAATTGATTTCAAACTGAGCTGGATTATATGGGAAATAAAGGGAGACTACAAAGCTGAGACCTATAAAAGTTGGAAAAAAGAGTGAAAGTAATTTCTGATACCTCTGCCCATTTTAGAATGTTTGCTACAGTTTTTTCCTATATATTTAGTCTTTTCCTATATAAAACAAAATATTCTCTTGAACATGCACTTAATCCAGGGATTAGTGAAACTCAAGTCAAATTTGCTAATTTAAATTTAAGTCTCGTGCACTTCCCCATCATCTATTTATGCAGTAGCAAAGTTTGGTGATGCTCCCTACAGCCATCCTCGAAACATTTTCAGGCTGAAATGTGGTTGAGTATTGAATGTGTCTGTTTGACAGGAATTCCTCTCCAGAATTCCGTGGTTTTTAATTGATTGTAATGTGACAGAAATGATTTGTTGATAAATCCAACAAAATGTAGATGTTGCTCACTTGAACGAGATGACAAATTGGCCTTTTCTAAGCTATTCTGTAGTTCAAGGTAATGGGGTTACTTTCTTACTGCATTGTGATGAATCTTGTTATTTACTGATACTGTAACAGAATCTTGTGCATTTCCAGGGAGTTGGACAGTCTCATACAGTCCCCACATTATGTCAAAGGAGAGAACCATCTTCATTTTGAGGGAGGTGTAAAACTTGGAGTTGGAGCATTTAACCTGGTATGTACCAACACTCTTTTCCTGTGCTGGTGTCCTGCTACCTCCTGAAAATGACCCTAACTTGAATTCCTGAGAAGTTCCACTGGCATCATACTAATCACATGGTTAAAATGAGTTGTGTGCTCTGACAGTGCAGGATCCCAGTGTCTGGTCTGGGAACATCAGATAATAACACTTCAGAAATAAAGCGATTGCTGCCCCCAACGTGGTGTGAGGGCCAGGAGAAGCCTTGCCCGGGAGCACCAGGTGCCTGTGGAATTCCACTCACTCTTTACTGACACTTGGAAAACTACCAGGATCCAGGCTGTTAGCAGGGCAGTTGGAGGGGGTGGAGTACATGAATGAAGTTTGGGATGCCGCTCCAGCCACTGTTGGATGTTGTTGCTTGTGTTCTGGCCAAAAAGCAGGTGAGCAAATGGTGCAGGATGGTTCCTGGGGAGTCACTGGCCCAGAGATGGAGAGGGTTGATGTAGTTGTTCAGGTGATGGGCTGCAGAAAGTGTCTGGAGCTTCCTCTTGCTTGCATTGCTTTGCGTGCCCAAGTATTGGATTTACTGCACAAAGAACAAATATGGACTATGTGGTATGAACCCAGCATTTCTGAAACATCCAAGAAGTACTGGAGTTACTAAGGAGGTGCTGTGTAAACTTATTTCTGTGTAGGGCATCCTGGAGACACAAGGCGCCTATACTAAACATGTTTCTGTTTAAATTGTGTGTAAAATATAGCAGGTGTATACGCTTACCTGAAAATTGTCATATAGAGATGATTTTAGTAATTTTATTGATGATTTATTGTGCTTGGAAAAATTGTAGGAGGCAATTGGTAGCTGAAAGGCAGAGTCTGTTACTGTGTAACTCTTACATTTTTCTCTGTAGACACTGTCCATGTTTCCCGCACGGATTCTGAGATTACTGGAGTTTGTTGGATTTTCTGGGAATAAGGTAAATGTGAACTAAATATTATTGGTATGTTCCACTTACTCTAAAATTAAAAAACAGAGGCAGGAATTTCTCTCTTCTCTCTCACATTAGCTGGAGCCCTCTGGTAATCACACGTGCACTGTGGCACTGGTGCTTTCATGCAGCTCAGTTTTGCTTTATATTTTTGTCTGAACTATTGCACTTCAAAGGTTGTCATGCCATTCTTCAGTGTTGAAACAGTTGTGAAACATGGTAAAGGAAATTACTAATACAGAGATGTCAACACATTTAGGTTTTTAGTTACTGGTCTTTCAATATAGGCTTGTGCTCAGAAATCTGTAGCCAAAAGTGTACTCCTAGCCTTTAATATATTTATATAGTTTCCTTAGTAGTTACTGTCATTATGGGGTTTGAATGTTCCTGACAGGTTCTTGCATGACAGGGGGGGAAAAAAATCTATTTCATTTCTGCTTTAGTAGCAACTGGAAATTTGAGTGTGGCACCTAAATTCTCCTACCTAAGGGAATAAATACATTTTTGCCTGTGGAGTAACCAGTCTGACCTATGTTGTTTGAGCAAGATGTTTACGGAAACGAGTTCAGTATTGGAGCACCAGAAAACTCACATGATGATGAGAAAGAGCTGTGCTACTGCTTTATGGATCTGTTGTTTCAAAAGAATGCTAAATTGGTGGGAGTATCTTGGCCTTGCTACCTTGTACCTGCCCTTGTCTTTCTACCAGCAGAACACGAGACTCACTCAAAGCAGGGCTCCTGGGTTAAGAAAACACAATACAGAACATGATCCCTTTAACCTAAACCACTACTCACATTTTTCATAAATTCTGGGTAAGGTAAATGTCTGATACATGCACTAGAAGAGCCATGAGAACAAGTTAAGTTTTAACTCTTTGATAATACTTTCTATTTGAAAAACAAGTTTTAAGGAGAAAAGTGTCTTTTTTATCAGAGCTGAAGACTTGGCAGGTGAATGACTGTCATCACCATTTTATTGGTTTACAGGAAGGATCTTATATCTGAAAATAAAATGTCTTATTTAAAAGCAAGGAGCAGAGTGTGGATTACAATTTAGAAGCTTCCAGGAGCTGACCAGGAGCTATTTCACAGCAGTAAAGGCAAAAATCAAATAGTTGTACCTGTCAGTTTCAACAACAGAACATTTAAAGCAAAATACTGTCTTAGAAATGTAAAAGCAATTCACGTGCCAGCAGAGTTCTGAGAATACTTTGGTGAACACTCATCTCCTTACTCCTGCAGATGGAAATTGTCCCTCCAATTGAGTTTTCATTTGGCCCTAGGATTTCTTGCATGGCTGTGAGTGAGCTGATATTTGTGTTGATGAGTCAGCTCCTATTACAGTTCCCTAATAACTCACTGAGGCACAACCTAGATTACCATAAGTTTGAGCAAAACCCTGTTATTTGCACACCATACAAAGGAGCATTTAAAACATGTTGATCAAAGTTCATTGATGGCCATTTATTTTAACATCCTAAAAGTCCTTCCGCATTTAACATTTGTGAGTCAGGTGCCTAAAGCCAAAAGCAAAATTGCCATTGCATGTGCAGTCCTTTGCAGTAGTTTTCCAAAATTTGCAACAAGACAGTAGACAAGAAGGCCTAGAAGGTCAAAGAAACAGTGACAGAGAAGGAGAGGAAAGTTTGTTCATCTGTGCTGCACTTGTCCAGGAGTTTTTCATACACCTGTGTTTGATGCTGCAGTGTTTTCCTTTAAATGCTTACTCTGAGCATCAGATTGTGCAGCAGAGTCGTGGTTAGTGCCTTGAGCTCTTTGCAGATTACCTGGGAGAGCTGTAGTGCACTGCAGGACAGCTTGGTTTTGGTGTGGGTCATGCCTTTATTAGAACTGGATATAAATTTGCATTGTGTGATCCTCCACGATACCAACCCGACTCAAAGCAGGTTTGCCCCTGGGGGCTCTCCTTGTCTGAGTCATGTCATGGGAGCAGCAAATGAGGACATGCCCAAAGCTTCAGTACTTCCTAAGCCATTTGCAGGCACTGTGGACATCATGATCAACTTAACAGCAGTCTGGAGTCTCAAAATAGTAGGTGGGATAAGATCAAGAAAATGTAAAAAGTAGCCTGAGGCTGTGTTTGTTCCCTTCCAGTCCAAGATGTGCCAGCTGTGCCCCTCGCACTGTTTTAAGCTCCTTTCCCTCGCATCATTAGTCAAATCATGGGTTTATTTGTGTTTAGTAGCTCAGGCCCCACATTTGGGAAGTGAAGTTCAGTGCAGTTTTGCCCAGTTTTGAGAGAAGTGCCTCGTGGGCAGAGGTGTGTCAGGCACCCTGCGCTGGAGAGCACAGCAGCCTCACTGGGCAGTAGGTGGAGTGTGTGTCCCATCTGCACCTGGGTGTTTGACCGTGGCTAAACTGCGAGGTGAGAGCAGGAGTCTCCTTGCACTGTCTCCCTGGAAGCCTGAACCCTCCTCACTGCCTCCTCTGCCAGGTCTCGGACTAATATTTACTCTTGTGCTTATTTTATAGGTGATTACAAATGCTGTGCTGCTGAACTGTAGAACAGTTTGACATGAGCCTACCATATGTTTAGTGCAATTTGTCAGGGGGTCAGATGACAGTGTGATTTCACAAGAAGGCAGGAAAACTGTCAGAACCAATTTCTTTTGAATCATGCCTTTTTTTGTGTGTGGGAGGACATTTTTCCCAAAGCTGAAGAACATTCTTGATGTGTCAATTTCTAATAAATTGAGTTCCAGTTTCTCACTAAGTATCTCTTTTGAACTGCATTTTGGTCTCTTCAAATCTTAAATGAAGCTTAAATCTAATATTATTTAATGGGATACATTCAAATGCCCTATCAGCTTGATTAGTCAGTTCTTTGTAAAGCTGTTAGTAGTATCCATCTTCCTTGCTAAACCTGCAGCAATGTGATCAGGCCATGGGACATGAACAATGATCTTGCTTTGCTTTAATTGTCAAGATCCCTAACTAAAAGAATGATTTAAAAATAGCCTCCAAGAACTTTTGCTTCAGGAAAGTCGATGGATTTTAGTCAGCAACAGCTGAAATAAATAAGAACCAGTTTCAGTGTTGTCAGATAATGATTTTGGGCATTGTCCTTGTTCATCCTGCAACTGCTGTGAGAATCCCCAGTGCTCACATGGGGTGTCCTGAATGACAGAGCATTGGATGTCTTGCGACAAGAATTGAATCAATGAGATACTGATATAATAAAATGTAGTGCCAGTCTTGGGAATTAGATTGTGGGATGTCATGAGGAACTTGCACAGAATGCTGAGAGTTACCACGCTGGATCACATCTGCTCTGTGCTCTACCTTATATCCTTCAGAGTGGTTTGTTTTGTGGGAAAATAAAACTTAAATGTGTTATTGTCAATTAGGGAAATTACAAAAATATCTTTCTGGAAAAATCACGAACACTTACTGCCTTGACATCTGTTTTATATTTTCGTAAAATGCCCTGTAATAGACTTTGTTTGGAGGCTCATTCTTGGTATTCTGGGATGGCTTCTATCGGTTGTGACATAGGTGTGGGCGATAATTATGGTCATTTATGGTTAGAAGGTGTGTGCTGACAATTGAATTTAATGTGCTCACTGGTGCCAGTCCCTGAGCGAGTGCAGTGTGTGTGCAGAGTTACTCCTTAGGCTCAAGTAGCTGCTTGTGATTTGGTGCCCCGATCCTCCCTCTGATCCCGGAGAGCCTTACATTGCCCAGCTCCTGGCACTCCCCTCGCTGATGGGGATTGTTGGCTAATCCCTGTAGGCTCCCTGTGGAGAGAGGGAGGGTGGTGCTTGAAAAGGTGATTCGTGTGCCTGATCCAGGCTGCAGTGCCAAACTGCTCCTTGGAGGAGCACCTCTGCCTCAGCCAGGCACAGAGGGAGCCTCAGGAGGCCAGCTAGGCAGTGTGGGATGTAAAACGTGATTCCCAGGGACACCCTTCATATTCCTATTTTCTGGGTATCCCACTGTAAGAGAGGCAGTTTGCAAGAGGTTTCTTTGAAGAGAAGCAGCTTTGCTGCTGTGTATTCTACAAGCAAGTGTTATAATACTAATAGCAAATACTTCTAGATTTCTTTTATTTCGGCTGTCTTCTACTGATTGTCATTAATATAGAAAGTTTGGGATATTCAGGTGGCAGAGTGAAAGGTAAATAACCTTTAATACCTCTGCTGGACTAGATAGGCTTATGGACATTCCACAGAGTGAACGAGCTTGCTCAGTGAGCTTCTCATGCCTGTGTAGCTACTCAGTTCAAGAATTCAGAATTAGGGGTGTCAGATTTGCAGCCCTCTTCTGATGAATGAGCAATAGTCTTAATCCAGTTACTGCTATCCAGGATACAGTCCTGTGTAAGGTGGGTGTGGGTTCATTCCTTGTCCATACAGATTATAACTTCGTGTTTGGCTGCACTCAAGTATGTTTTTGAGACTAAAACATAATTGAGATCAACTTGACAAAGGTTACATTATTTTATATGACAAACAAAGTCTATTTGAATCGTTCTTAGTGCTATTCACATTCATTTTATATATATTTTTATATAATATGGAAGATACCATATGCTGTAGGGCCTAGTGTCAGTGAAGGCTCAGTGAAATATCAACCCTGAAGATTTCTTATTGCAAAAAAATGTACTTTGGAAATATGCTTTGGAAATTTTTTTTGCCAAAATTCATTCCACAGAATGCTTTGTTTTATTTCTACCTTGAAGCGCTACTTTTTGAAAATACAAATATTTGTGGGTTTCATCTCGGCAGTTTGAAGATTATACCATGTTTTGTTACTTATTTGTATCAATCAAACTTTTCCTCTCAGCAGAAAATGAAGCTGGTTTTATTTTGATAAGTACTTGATTTCCATTAAGTCACTGATTTTCTGTAATGATTTTAGTATCTTTTAGTTTCTTCTGTAGTGACATGCAAGTCAGTATTTTCATTATTTTGTCCCAATTAGATGTTATAATAATTGATCTGCAAATACGAGTCATATTTTTCCTTGCAGCAGTAATTCATATAATACACTGAGTTTTAAAAATAAAAACAAAGAGAAGCAAAATCACATCCCCCCCCCCGTGTTTATATGAAAGCAATTAACTGCACTAGTTAAGTGCAAAAATAAATGTCTGAGGAAAATGAGAATATGATTACAGGCTTCAGTGTTTACACAGCAAGCAGTAAAGGTGTGGTGGTGTAACACCTCTCAGTCAGCAAGGACACACAAAAGATGTAAATCTGTGCTGGGATCCTGCTCTGAGGGCTCTCCCTGATGCCTTTCCTGGTGCCTCTGATAGACATCCCTCAGGGGTTCCTGTTTATGGTGTAGCTGGTTTAAAGGGTGTTCTTGCAGTCACACACGTCACGTTCCAGTGACCTTCCAGTGCAGTGATGGAGTAACTTTTCAACAGATTGTGTCCCAGCACACAGTGGATGTCTTACTGTGCATATTTACCAGTAGGCAGATCTCTTGTTTGATACATTTGCATGTTTATATTCTCGCTGCTGATATCATGGAACTAGGCCTAGAATGGGCTGATAAATGCTCTTGCCTCAGGAACTTGAATCCCTAAAGTTGGTTATCCATCACACTGTCATTGACTACGAGCACAGTGTTATACATGATTGCTTTAGTTCTTCCCAAAGGGAGCAGAAATACTCTTCTTTTCATCATATTTTTCCACTGGTAGTAGTGAGCCAACATCATTGCGAAGCTCCTTTTGTTCTTGGCATACTTTAAAATGTCTTTTTGCCCTGACACCTTTTGCTCTGCTCGTTGCAGATTTTATTTCCATAATACCTATAACTCTTCTGTGCAGGGAACCACAGCAAACAAGAATACACTGTACAATGGTGATGTGTGGGGTTTGCCTTGCTTTTCAAAACCCAATCTTCTGTTTCTGGAATGCTGTTTAGCAGCACTTGGGTCACGGTGATAAGTTGTCTCTCGTTTTCTTATGTTAACCATGCAATACACCCCGAGTTGCTGCTCTGTCACTAGGTGTTTCCCAGGCTAAGCAGTAACTCCATGAAAAACTATTAGATAAATGAATAAGTGTATTTTTATCTTTGATTGCTGTGTAAGCAATCGGTGCCTTTTGAGGAATTTTTCAATGCCTTTTGAGGAATTTTTCAATGCCTTTTGGGGAATTTGGTGAGTGAACAATCTGTAGATGACCCTGCAGAAGTTAAGCCAGCAAAACACAGCCCTGGTTCTTTTCCAACACCTTGTCCCCTTCCCCCTGTTTGCACAGGAACATGGTCTGCTGCAGCTTCAAGAAGGAGCATCATCATACAGCTTTAGGTCGGTGCTGTGTACCATGCTGTTGCTTTGCTATCATACTTTCATGACCTTTGTGTTAGGTAAGATTGTTTATAATAACTCTTGGATTTGGTTAGTTCTTGTGGGACACAAAGGGGAAAAAGATGATTCCATTACCTATTTGTTGGTGAATTGTTTGTTTGTAACCAGATAAAATGTAGCTCGTTTGTGGGTCATTTTACAGTAATGGTCATAACTGAAGAACGTGCTTTAATTTTCAAGATGGAGGTTTGTTTAACACGTGAGAAGGGAGATACTGGGGAAGGCCAAGAAACTTGTGAGAAGTAAATCTGTTTTAGCCAGGTGCATTATTGGGGAGGTTAAAACAATGGCTGTAAGTGATAATTGCTTTGTTGACATTTGGATTTTCTTTGGGAGGTGACAGCTTCCCGCTAATGTGTACCTCTGTGTTATCTCCTGCTAAATCATTCTGCAAAATGTGTTTGTCTGTGCCTGAGTTTTCAAGTCAGGAAGCACAATGTTTTCAGGGCTTCCTGCTGCTGCCTTAGTGCAGTGCCAACCTGTACTTATGCCTTACTTAGTGGAGAGAGGAACCAACATATTCGCCAATTGAGGATGGAAAATCAGTACCTTGTGTCCCTGTTCTTTTTTTTTTTTTTTTCCCTTTGTTTTCTATTTTTATCATTTGCATTTTTACACATTCTAGGGACAGGAAAAGGAAATGTTGAGGAGGCAGAAAAACTACTTAAGCCTTACTTGGCACGCTATCCAAAGGTAAAATGAATCATAATTTATTTGGTGTGATCATTTAATGTTTTTGTGCTAAAAATCAAAGATCTAGAGTGTATGGTCAGATTGAAAACTGTTATAGAATACTTGTATTTTTATTATTATTTATTACAGGGAGCCATATTCCTGTTTTTTGCAGGCAGGATAGAAACACTAAAGGGTAATATTGATGCGGTAAGTAATCATTTTGCTCTTGAGAAAGTAAACTTCAAAAACTTTGGAAAAATCCCTCCAAGATTGTTATTTCCTTTTTGGCTAATGCTTCCTCTGGCTTTGGCCTGTATGTAGTTTGTAGTTTACTGAAGTACAAATAGGAATTTTGTAAATGTTTTTGGCTAACTTTTTCTCCACCTCATTTTGCTACCCTTCTCAATTTCTAGTGATATTCTAGTCCACCAGGATTAATGACACAGTTTTATCATTGTCTTTCCCATCCTGCAACAGATTGTCTCTTTAATGAGACCCAGTGGTAATCCTTTGCCTTCAATGTGAACAGACAGTCATAAAAGACTTGAAAAAATTATTAAGATGAAGAATTCATGTCCAAAATACTCTGAGGCAGAGTATCAGCTGGTGTACAGTGCAGTAGATCCCTTGAAATCCATGGAAGTGCAGCAATAAATTTCAGCTGAGCATTTGTCCTCTGCCTTCAGTTTCCTAATTTCCCAAGACACAAACATTCATTTTGAGTATGCTTAGAAACATAACTTTCAGGAATGGGGAGCTCTGTGGCAGGGTAAACTTGCTAACACCAAGATGCCTGTGTAGCCAAGAATCTCTTGTGTGAAGCCAGCAGATGTGATTTTGGGAAACACTGGGCTGTCAATAATTTGGAAGCTGCAGGAGCCACGCAGGCAGATCCTGGAGCCCCAGTGTGTGTCACAGCTCCTCTGCCTGTGCATTTACACCCGACTAAGGCAGTGTTTGGGAATCTCTGTGTGCAGGCAGTCAACAGGTACGAGGAATGCTGCGAAGCTCAGCAGTACTGGAAGCAGTTTCATCACATGTGCTACTGGGAGCTGATGTGGTGCTTCACCTACAAGCGCCAGTGGAAGATGGCTTTCTTCTACGCAGACCTGCTGAGCAAGGAAAACACTTGGTCCAAGGTAAGCTCAGCAGAACAGGAGGCCCCATAGTATCTATTAACTTTCAAGCAAATTGAGTTGTCTTTTTGTAGCTTTGAAGGTGCAGACTGTAAAGTAAAACCTGGCCTGCTGTGACTGCTGCAGAACGATGTGAATTGCAAATATTCAAATCTGAGCAGATGGTGGGCACGCAGAAGTCTTTTGGGCCCGACTGGTAGATGAAGAGCAGCTTGTTAAAGATGCTGTGTGTTGACTGTTTGTGTCATCAAATGTTGCAATTTATGGTGCAAGTTGCCATTTCTTTCATTATGCTGTGGATAAAAGCTCTTCTGCTAATGAGTGAGGCTAGCCACGGTGGTGCCGCCAGGGCAATAAATACAATTAAAAGTGGCGCCTATCCCTGTGCATCTGGAAGGGAAAAGCTCTTCAATCCAGAACCCTGGTAGCTTTCCTCCTTCTCTTCCTTTTTTGCCTTTTTAAGAATGGGAGTTAGATTTCCCCTATTCCAGTTAGTGGGAATTTTCCTGGACTGGCTTGACTTCACAGATAGGATGGGCAGCAGCTTAGCAATGTCATTCACCAGTTCCCTCAGGATCCATGAACTTGTGCACCTTCAGGTTCATTAGATGATCTTGAACCCAAACTTTCCCTGTCCTGGGCAGTTCATCTCACATTCTCTGCCTTTGCTTTCTGTGGCTCAGGTAGGGAGGCTGGGGCATTTGATGGTGAAGACTGAGGAAAAAGAGTCCAAGTTCCTCAGCCTTCTCCAGATCCTGGTTAACCTTGTCACCTGTTTTCTTCCAGAAAGGGCCCACATTTTCTCCAGTCTTCCTTTTATCACCAACATACCTATAGAGTGTTGTTGCTCTTTCCATCCCTGGCCAGATACCAGGGCTTAAGTTTTCCTAACCTGATCCCTGGCTGTTCAGACAATTTCTCTGAATTCCTCCCAGGTTACCTGTCCTTCCCTTCACCCTCTGTAGGTTTCCTTCTTGTTTCTTGAGTTTGTCCGGGAGATCCTTTTTTACTCACGTGGGCCTCCAGGAGCTTTTGCCTGACGTCCTCTTTTTTTGGGATGCATTGCTCCTGGGCTTGGAGGAGGTGATCCTTGAATGTTAACCAGATTTCATGGGCCCCTCTTCCCTCCAGGGCTTTATCTCGTGGTGCTCTACCACATAGATCCCTGAACAGGCCAAAGTTCTTGCTCTCCTGAACTCCAGGGGGTGACTGTTTTCTAGAAGCTACTATTTGGGATATGTTACCAAGTTGTGATGGGACACAGACACTGTACAATATTAGGTTTTTTCTCTGAGCATGACCTTATCTTAGGTTTTCTAGCATATTTCTAAGAGTACTAAAAACTTATTTTACTCAAGCATGAGATTTGTTCTTGGAATTTGGACACAAAATATAAGCTGATACTAAGTAAACACATGCATGATTTAAAAACAATATTCCATACTCACTTTCTAAAATACTTATCTCTTAAATTTTTGTAAGACTGTGAACAAAAGCAGCAACTTCTTCCCTTTATGTTGCTGTTTTGTGCTTTATATGAATAAAGGTCATGCTGTAAATTCATTTTTCTGTATAGATATTCTTCATTGCATTTGCAGGCTACTTACATTTACATGAAAGCTGCTTATCTCAGTATGTTTGGACCAGATGACTGCAGTCCTTTTGGAGACAGTGAAGTTGAATTATTTAGGTAAAATCTGCAAACTCACAGTTACAACTGTTTACAGTCTTTTCATGTCACAGTGTTGGGGGAAGAGAGGCAAAATTATTCATCGTGCAGATTTGAAGAGTTGTGCAAATAGCATTGGATTGGTAAGAAATTGCAGAGATAAACATCCTTTAGACTAAAGTGGACCCTGAGTGCAGACAGCGGATTTCTCCTGGCCATACAGTGGCTGCTGCTGTTCCATGTAATACATTCTTTTTGAGTTGCTTTCTTTAATCAAAATGGAATGTAATATATGAAAACCTTCAATGGATTGTGTTGCAAGATATGTTCTTCCTTAGTGGTAACATCAGCACAACTTGATTCTGGGGTTCTGAGTCTCAGAGAAGTAAGAAATAATTAAATGTGCAAGTGAATCTATGCATTATAAACACAGTGAGGTAACCTCACTGTGTTAATGTAATGTTTAAGCTCAAAAAGGCTTGCTGGGGCAAAGAAAATTTGGTTTCTGTAGGGTTTATAATTTTTATATGAAATCTAATTTTTTAAAATGTGATTATATTACTCTTTTCAAGTTTTCTCTGTCCTTTGTAATCATTATAAACAGATTTCACTGAATTTGGAATCCATTATGAAGTGAATAGTTTAGTCTTTGGGAGAATTGGAAGACAAAAGCTAGTTTGCCTCTTTCTTAGTCTGTGAAGAGAGATGATCCCTTTATAAGTCAGGTGCATCATCTAATTTAATCTTTCAGTGGGGAAGAGTCCCTCTCCTCCTGCTTGATTAAAGAGGAAGCCTAGAGATAAACGTGCCCTGCATAAAGACAGCTTTGTATTGAAGCTCAATATGTATGAATACTCATACATATGTGAGTATGTATTGCTCAGCTTCCCTGAGGTAGCAATAGCCCAGCGTGTGACAGCTTTTTTAAGTTCTCCTTGGTTTGATTTTGGTTTTGTTTTTAAGTTTGAATGTCTTCATCTCAGAGGTTCACAGGGGAAAAATTCCTTATGTTTTCCTTTAAACTTTCAGGATTGTTCCCAGTCTGAAACTGAAAATTGCAGGGAAATCTCTCCCCACAGAAAAGTTTGCAATTCGGAAAGCACGACGGTATCTTTCTTCAAACCCCGTTCCTTTGCCTGTACCACCCTTGGTAAGTTAGAAATATCCACATACGCCCCCTTTTCAACATTTTTGTAATTTAGAGAAATAAACCCGAGATAATTGGAATAGTATCTTTCCGTGTTTCTAAGGTAAAACCTCTGCAGGAGACTGGAATGTTCCCAAAGTGAAGCCAGATGAATGCGAGGAATGCTGTGAAACTGGGGCATGCACCAGCCACAGGGAGCTCAGCCAGCTGTTTGTGACACGTAAATGTGTTGCATGTGTAACTCATTATTCCAGCTATAGAGTAGCGTGCTCCCAACAGCTTTCTTTTGGTTCCCTTTGGAGGAACTTTGCCCTGGGTCTCTTCTGTGGTGTCACTTGCTAACAGAGGACTATAAGGTACAAGGAGGGGGGTTGTCAAGGAAACAATGGAAGGTTTGGGGACTGCATGTAAGGAACTGTTTAATGTGCCCCTGAATGTTTGCAGCTCATGGGTGCTGGGATGAAACAACTGACTCCTTTGGCCACCCCAGAAAACCACTGTGACTGCTGGGGTTTTTGTTTAATTTTTTTTCCCTGTAATGCTGGCCTGTTCCCTGTGGCCAGTTGCATGAGGCACCCACTGCACTTACAAAAGTCTGTCTACCAAGAACGTGTAAAAAAGAACATAAAAGGGTTTTGAGTCCAGAGATTTGCCAAGTACAGTGGTGTTAACACTTGCAGTGCTTTGAGCTGCTGTGTTTTTAAGAAAGAAATGGATAATTAGTAAATACTCATTAAGAAAATGCCAGAGCAAGGAAGGCTTTTGGAGACCACTCCCCAGCCCACCAGGGGTATGTGACACTGTGCCTCTTGAAATAGTTGCTCCAGCAGAGTGTGAGTATTCACCAGGGGCCACGTTCCACTAGTGAGACCGAAGTGAGAGAAATAATCAGGTGACTTTGATGTGCCTTTCATGTTTCAGAGAGGAAGGAGTGTACACGCCTGGGGTTTGGCTGGGCTGTCCCGATGGGATTTTGGCAGAGCAGGTTTCTGTACCAGGAGCTCTCCGGCCCAGCACCGCGTCCTTGGCTGCTGTGCAGTTGCGTTTCCGAGGCAGCAGATGCCGCAGCTGAACAGATAAAAGCACTTTATGGATGTGGAACAGGGGACAGAATCTCATCTCCAGGACTTTTCATTATCAGGAGACTTGCTGGGAAGAGTGAGTCCTCAAGCAAGTCTTAGCTCAGAGATTTAGCTTGAAGAAATGTGGTTTGAATATTTCTGTTTGAAAACCATGTTAATGAATCTGCACTAGGTCCAGAAAGCTCAGCACAGGTTTTCCAATCAACAGAGACCAGATGGTGAAAGCAACAGTGACTGGAGTTAACATGCTGTTTCAGCTATTCTAGCCTGACAGCTTTTTGTGCCATAGTTCTGCAATTCAGTTGTTCTCTATTGAAATTTTATCCAAATGCTTTAAATTATCACATGCAGATAAGGTCGTGCAAACAAATAGAAAAAATATATCAGGCACTGATCTCTTCTCTCTGGTGATCAGTGACAGAGCCTGAGAGAATGACTTGAAGCTGTGTCAGGAAAGGTTTAGGTTGGGTGTTAGGTAAAGGTTCTTCACCCAGGGGGTGGCTGGGCACTGAACAGGCTCCCAGGGAATGGTCACAGCACTGGCCTGACAGAGCTCAACAAGTTTTTAGACAAGACTCTCAGGCACAGGGTGGGATTCGTGGAGTACTATTGGGCTGGACTCAATGATCCTGGTGAGTCCCTTCCAGCTCGGGATGTTCTGTGATTTTATGATATATGTCATGAAGGCCAGTTGTAAGTCTATATAATATTTTCATCTTTCACTTTGTGATTGGTAGTAGCAATGGGCACATTTGGTGGTATACTCTAAGAACCCTGATAGCAAATAGGAATTCAGCCAACAGTTTTTAATAAAACTTACTCTAAGGACAGTTGAATAATAAAGAAGTTGCTTTCTTTGGGAACATTAAACTAACCAGAATGTAAGAGGCTTACAGTTCAGATTTAAGATTCTGTTGCCTTGTTTGAAACTTGGCTTAAAGGTTAGAGGGTTTGGTTTTCTTTTTTGGTTTGTTTTGCTGTCCTGAGATTCCATACTTTTTCTGTGGAAGCAATTATTTATGGGTATTACTGCCTTTGCTAGGACAGGACTGAAAAACAAGAGGAGACCTTAATGAAGGGATAATTGGCCATGTGCCATGAGTGTTTTAAGTCTGTTTTGTTGGTACTTGCCTTCTTCTATAAGTGAGAATGTGTTCTCATTCTGTTCAAGCAATTCCCTTTGCATTGTGTGCAGTAAGCAGCTCTTGAGGTGTCTTACAGGGCTAATTTGTTCTGAAAAACAGTGTAACAAGTCTTCAGTTGCAATGAAAATACATTTTGACAAACTGACTTTATTTAAGGAACCTGTAACTTTTTCATCATGCAGAGATAAACTGAAGTATTTGACAACTACATTTATTTAGTGCTGTAATTAATGGTGCTGCCATTTCTCCCTGACCTAGGAAATGATGTATATCTGGAATGGCTACGCTGTAATTGGAAAATGTCCCAACTTAACAGAAGGCATGTTAGAGACTTTAAATGAAGCAGAAGAAGCACTGGCAAGAAGTTCAGGTAACCAGTGGTAGGGTTTAAGCAGTTATTTTGCACTGCGATAGCTAGAGGTATTATCTATGAATAGAGACACGCTCATTAGTAAAGTTAATTAGGTCACAGGAGGAACGTAGATAATGAAACCATAAACTGTTTATGCAGATGGGAATATTTTTTATTTTTAATGTAGCAATGACTTACAATAATAACAAGTGATTTTCTATCCACAGATATGTGTTAGGAATGGTTTATGACATATGATAAAGGTCTGTTTATTTTGATAGATCAAAATCAGCATATGCATTGACTTGATTACTTGGATCCTGAAGCTTTGTTATCCTCAGTTTTGAAGGATAAATAGGAGAGGAGTTGATTTTTTGTTTTAAAAGTGCTGTCAGTTTGTGGCGTGACCTTTGGGCTGAATGTTCTGGTGTCACCAGTGTGCTGCAGAAATCCAGGACACCAGGGATGGCCTTCCTGACAATGAGCACAATATGGGATTGAACTGAACCACATTTTCTGTCAGTCTCTTAATTAGCTATCCATGAGAAAATTGAATTGGTGTTTATTTCTTGTCAGTCTTTCCCAGTCCCTCTGGGAGTGCAAGCAGTCTGCACAGAATTTCTCAGAGTTTTTCCTTGACCAATATTTGATCTTATTGCTATTATATACAACCTTCCTGCAAAAGGATCAAGCCCCTGTTGACAAAGGAATATAGGCTACAACACTGCATTGCAGTCTTTTCTAGAGCCTTGGACTTCTGTGCAGTGAGTTACACAAGATTTGAAAGGGTTGCCTGAAAGACTGGCTGAAACTATCTATTTTTAATTAATTGAAAAAGAGAATGGGAAAATATTTTCAGTGAAGGTGACAAAGGCCTTTGGCCTTTCACCTTCTTTGTCACCCATTTTGTTTCATCATTTTAAATAAGTGAAGTATTTCACTGTTCCCTTTTTTTCTTAGTTGGCAAATTGTGGCTAAGGCTGCATTTTGCAGGGATTTTTGGCAGATTCATGTTTGTAGAACACTGTGAGGACATGTAATTGAAAAGTGGGATATATTTTAAACATGCCAACAATTTGAAGTGTTGCCTGTTCCAAATATTGGCTCGTTGTTTTCAGGCATATTTAATGAATTGGAAATGAGCAACCAAGCTGAAGATTTTGCCTGTAAACTTTTAAGAGTAAGCTGCTTATATGGATTGGCTATGAAAAACCCAGAAGTTTTCTTTGATATGTATTACGCAGAAATTTTCTGATGGAGGAAGATTTTTAAACTAGGTGAATCTGGTAAGGCTCTGGGCCCTCAGAAGTGTAAACTCCAAAGAAGGTATGGTAAGATGTGAGGTACAGGTAGCAAAGTTTCACATATTTTTATTTATTCAAATGAAGGTAGAGAATTGACAGAATTCTTGCCCATGAATAGGCCATGTGACTACAAGGGCAATAGAGGCAAAGAGTTGAGAGATTGTAAATTGGAATTCAGTATTTACAAAATGGACACCTTAAATCAGTTTTTAGGTGTCAGAGCAGTAAGACTGTGGAACAGCCATTCAGTGGGAGCAGGGTGGGAAAGAACAGCCCAACAATTTTTGGACAAAGTTTGATCAATTTATGAAAAGGTTGATGCGTGTTTGTCTCTGCATTAAATTAAACTCACCAACTAGTTCTTTCCTGTGTTTCCGTAGATGGCCTGTACTCACACTTACCTTTGAAACTTTTCCCCATGGGCAGGAAAGTCTCCTCAGTTCTGGAATTTTCTAAAATATGCCATTTACTTCCTCCTGCAGCTACAGAACTACTGGCAGATGACCGGTGTGTGATAAAGCTGTTAAAGGGATTATGCTTCAAGCATTTGGGCAAGATCTCAGAAGCAGAAGACCATTTTAATTACATCTATTTAAAGTAAGTTTTCATACCTGGCATGTAGGAGAGTTCTTGAATTTCAAGTAAGAGATGCAACCATGATATGAATAGAAGGGAGAGGACTGCTGTATCTTTAGTGTTTGCTTCAAGGTATTTCAATTTTAATTTCCACTGTTATTAGCCATGTGCTGAAGAATTTCAAATCTTAATTTTTTTTTTAATTTCTAAATTATTTTTATTGAGGCATTATTTTTATTTTCTCCTTTTTGTGTTATTTTAGGTGCACAAAATTTTTCAGATGCCACTTAGCTTTTATTTCCCCCTTCCTCTTCCCAGTCATGAAGAAGCTGTACCCAAAAAGCCAAATGCACTCTGCAGAGACAGGTGGGAGCATGATTACACTGTGATCTTCTGCACATCACGTGGTGAATGGCACCTCTTTTTGTCAGCTCACATGGATAGAGCTCATGATATTGTCATCTTTTCTAACACTTCCCTGATGATAAAGGCATTATTTTCTAATCCTGAGCTTATACATACTGTGTAGGATGCTTATGCAAAATACACATTTAATAACCCAGAAGGGAGCTTCGGATAGAGAACATGACAAGTGTCGTAATAGAGATTGATTGCTCCTTCTGATCTTAGCTAATCTCCTATTTGTGTTTGGAGCTGTTAAATGAGGTAAACAATATATCATTTCAAGGTCTCTAGGCTATTTCTTTTCCAATGCAGTGAGAAGAAGATAAAATATGACCATTATCTAATTCCAAATGCCTTGCTGGAGCTGGCGATACTGTATCTGGACCAGGATAGAAGAGAAGAAGCAATAAAACTTCTGGAAAAAGCAAAGTAAGTGAAAAGCCTATGTTTGTGTCTGATGGATCAGTTTGGTGTTTTTCTGGTTAGCAGGAAGCAAAATCATTTCACTAAGATCATGGAAACTCATTTCATTTTTCCAGTGGGAGCGGTCATGTCTTAGTTTTGGTTTGGACCTTTCCAGTGGTAGGTGTTACATTTGTTCAGTCTGGGACTTGCAAAAAGAGCCAAAAAAATTAAGTATCTTAATGGGAATGTCAAAGACTTCTATAAGAAATAATCCATGTGTAACAAAATGTAATGATCTTTGTAGTCTATTTGCTTATTCATATAAAAGATGTATTAAATTAAATCAAAGCTCTGAGTTATGGCTAAAATAGCATTACTTAAATTGATGGCCAGCAGTGCCTGTTTCTTTCCTTGATGAAATACATGTAAAATAATGCTTCAGGTTACATTTGGTAACTTTGTATTGTTTTATCTGCATCAAGGTAACTAAAACTCCTGTTTCTACAGTTTTGTGTGATTGATTTTTCTAGCAAAGGAGGTTTATAGGAACTTGGACTCTTTATTATAAAATTAACAAAATACAGGTTTGCCTCTGTTTGACCCTTTATTTCTCTGCTGAGCCAAAATTTTGGCAGTGATGGGGAGGGAGGAAATCCAACCCAAACAACTCTCCCCCTCTTCAAGCATCCAGCAGCAGCAGGGTAGTTTACCTCTGCCTGGATCCTGAATGAGTCCAGATGTGCAGAGTCACTGCCACAGGTGTGAGCATCTAAAAACTGATGCCTGCCCCTGGGTCAGAGAGTTTTTATGTTGCTTTTTGCGCAAGTCAGGCAACTCTGCAAGTCAGAGTAGCAAATCAAGCCTACCAAAGATTACGCCTGTCAGCACAAAAATTAAAATATTGCAATCCTTAATCTCCTGTGCTTCTGAGCCTGGTTCTCTGTAGACTCAAGGAAGATATTAAGAGCAGAAAAGATTGCATTAGCAAAGTGCAGTGGGAAGTGTTTCAGTTGACTTCATATTCCTCAAAACACACCTCTCCTGTCCTCGTTTCCTTTGTTCAAATCTCCCTCAACAAGAGATCTAGAAATGAATGATTTGGAGCTGCTGATTCCAGCTGGAACTTCTGTCGTTGCTGCTTGGCCATTGCACCTTTCCCTGGCAGCTCTGAGTGTCTCAGGTCCCCTCAGGAGAAGGTGTTTGGCTTAACAGACAGCAGCTCTGAAAAATGTGCCCAGTGTATGAAAGCTGCTACTCAGACTTGCTGTACTCAAAGAACTCTTGAAAACTGTAATGACATAAAAAAACCCCCAAGAAAACCCCAAGCAAACAAAAAAGCAAAAACAAACCACCCTCATTACAAACCCCATTGTTTCGGTCACAAATAAACGTGCAGCTCTTACATTTCCACCCGTGGCATTAAAATGCTCTGGGTTCATGAGCTTCCAGATACAAGCACCGAATGTCTCAGCAGCCACGAGAGGGAGAGCAGAGTTGGTGGGGTTGGGGCTGCAGAATTCAGTTTGCGGTTGGCAGGAGCGCAGGCCAGCGCTTGGCTGGTGCATGACGCTCGATTTGCCTGACCTAAATCCACGTCCTGCTGCTGGCTTGGATCCTCAGCTCTGGGAGAAAGAGTGGGACGAGATGATAAACAGTTTTGGCTTGGTCATGCATGGAAATATTTCTATTTGTATGACTGTAAACTACAAACAAGAATATCAGTGTACTCATGAGAAATACGGGCTCGGCATGACAAAATCGATTTCATTTAAGGGAAAAACTCCGAGGGGTTTCAGATCAGCACACAGCAGAACCCAGCCACCTCCTTTTCTCAGTCAGCCTCTTGGGTGTTGCATACATAAAATTATAAGCTGGTGTAGGATGGGCATGGAATTCCTTGTTTTCACCAAGAGACTGGCACTGCCACAGACAGATACCACGCTGCCATGCTTGGTTTGAATTATGAACTTAGAACTGAAATGCTGTTAAGATACACAGAGTTTAATACTTAATGTTATATTTCTGTAAAGATGACAAATATCTTCTACAAGAAAATTAGCATGGTCTAATCCTCTTTTGTGTCTGGATTCTGTATCCATCCTGTAGAAGCTGACATGTTAATTCCTACTAAGTAGGATCTGCAATTTCTGTGTGGTCCTGGGGCAAATTTTCTTTTTTTTAATATGAGCTTTTCCATGAAAATACACGTTCTTTGAACCTTCCAGTAACTCTTTAGAGCATGACAGAACTACTGGAAACTAGATGCAGATGACAGTGTGGAGCTAGGCACTAGATATGTGTGGTGGAAATCCTGCCAGTCTTTCCCTGGGAAGGTGGATTGCTCCTCAAAAGCTGATATGGGATCTGGTGTGTGCCCACTTTTTCTTTCAAAGCTCTGGAGCAGCAAATTGTCTGCCTTCATTGCCTATACACCGAATTCACATTGTTGGCAACCATAGGATGGAGATGGGATGTTTCCCTCCTCTGGATCAGGACAGCTTCTCTTCTCTCTCCCTCTCTTTTTTCTCTTATTTTCCTCCCTCCTCTTTACTTTCTTGAAATGAGTCTGTCTTATTAAAATGATTTTTTAAAATGCTGAAAATATTTGTATTCAAATCTGTCAGTTACACTTTGAGAGGGGGAAAATTTTTCTAATTTCTGAATGTAAGCTAAGTGGATGTTACAGATAATTAATATGGGGTCAATATTTTGATTGAGTGGACCAGATTCAATTTCTTATTAAGCTATATTTTTCTGGTAATTGCCAGACAGTGGAACTACAAATAAAGAACAAAGAGCTGCATTGTTTGGCCAGGAACACATGCCTTGTATTTTAGAGTAGGCAACAAAGGAGCTTGTGAAGAAAGGTTATTTTGCTGTCTACTGTTGTTTTGCTTAAAACAGTAATACAAAGATAGCTTAGAAATGTTTTAAAAATATATATTCATTGGAGTGGATCTTCTTTTGTTTCAGACAAAACTACAAGAATTACTCCATGGAAACAAGGACACATTTCAGAATTCAAGCTGCCCTGCACCAAGCCAAATCCGCCCCAGAAAATGGAATGCACTGTGGAGCCTCGGCAGTGTCGTAACTTTTTCTTCTTTGATGTTCTGTTTGTTGCAAACTTTGGTGCAGAAAATTACTGACACTTTTGAATTATATTTCCTGCTCTTTCAAGTCACTGAAAAACCAAATAACTTAAAATTTCAAAGGTGATGCATATAACATTAATCTAGTGTAATAACATGGCAAAAAATCTCTTAAACCAACCATAACCCTGAAAAAATACTGTTTTTCCAACAGTGGCTTTTTGAATACTTACATCTGTGTAATTCATTTTTCAATCGTGTGCCTTTTTCTTGCATTTGCAACATTACGTTGTAGCTTGCTTAGTGAAAGGGGAACATTTGGGAAAAAAAAAACAGCAAAACTTCAAGATTTCCAGATTTAATCTCAGTTAGTTCTAAGTGTTCGTTTGGATCCATACTGCTAGCAGCTGAGAAGGAAATACTGCTTTTTCCCAGTACCTGCTTAGTTGGAATGGTGTGAGAAAACCTTACAGCAGGGAGGAGCTCTGGATCCTGGGCATTTCTAGTTGTGCACAGAAAGCTTCTCTTTACCAGCTTGTGCCAGTCACGTTTTGCTTCTGCAAGAAACCTGCTGGTGAGAAGAATTGTCACCCTTATGCGAGTACCTTGACTTTTTCTTTAGTTTGGTTTTCCTGTCAAGTCTGCTGCTTGTAGCAGCTGAATTAATTTACTGAGGATTGCAGGGGGAAAGGTGGTGACGGCATAAAACTGCATCACTTCTTCTTTGACCGTGGGAGGTTCTTAGGAAATGCCTTTTGTCAGAATTAACCCGCTCCGAAGCTTATGTCAAACTGAAAGCACAAGTCCTTGAAGGTCCTTTAGGAAATGGCAACACTGCAATGGCTGGAGCGATGCAGGAGTTACTGTGGCACTCCAGCCCTTCCTACAGCGACTGCTCTTAGGATTCCCAAGCTCACATGTCCCTGTTGCACGTGTTCCCTGCGGGAGGAAGCTGAGGCTGGAGCAGGCTCCCTCAGCACAAAGGACAGCCCTTTCTCTTTCCACTCTTTATTGATCTTTTGGGAGATTTTCTCTGTAAGAGCCTTTGAGAATAGAGCAATGAGCTGGGTCTGCCTTCCAACGCTGGAATTTCCAATTCCATGGAATTTCTGCTTTGCTGGAAAACTTAGTGAAGTCAGTGGTACCACAGCTTTGCCTCGTGTTTGCTATTCTCCAGGCTAGCTCCATGTCTGTATGCCTCTGGGGTTTTGGGGCACACTTCTACCTCCCTTTTGAAAGAGCTTCTTCCCCATTACCCATTCTGATGGGTGGAGATGGGAGGTCCTCTGACAGCCCTTTTTCTCCAATGGAGATGTTTGTCAGGAAGATTCATATCTATGTACCTCACAGTGAATATCCTTTCTAAAGTGATTGTTCCCAGCAGAAGAGAAAATTGACAGTTTATAGCTCTGCTTTTGCTTCCTCAAAGGAAATAAAATTGTTTTATAACTGTAGATTAATATGCAAGGAGACAGAACCACCAGTTCCTCAACAAGAACTTGCATTGTCTTAAAAATAGATACCCTTTATAAAAGTCTTTGCAAGTTAAAAATCATAGATGAAGAACGCATTTTTAAAGGGACTTTCTCAGATAAATTCAGTTCTGATAAATTTCTTGATTTAGATAAAATTCAGTATAAACAATTGCGCTATTTACATGCTGCACATCAGAACTTCAGTGTAAAAATTCAGTCATTCTTTGTATAGAATAAAAAAAGTTTCTTGTTCTACTTCATGCATATAACGCCTCTTCTTCCAGTTGTGTCCTTTTCAAATATTTTGGCAGCCTTAGCATCTTTTAAGCAAGCAATGCCATGTGAAAATTAGCATAAATTGTACTTTGCAGAAAGTGAACAATCCTTCTGAGCATAGATTCATATCTCATCTTTGAAATTTCACCCACAACTTGGTTTTGCCTGATCTTAGATACATCACACAAAGGATGTACTGTGTGATACGCAGCCAGCTTCCCTGATGCTTTGCAGCAATGAAAATGTCAAGATTTTCCTAAGGTTTTCATAACCTTCCTATGATTTTCATACTCTTTACTCAAACTCCAGCACCAGTCACACTGTGGACCTGATCTCCACCTTCAGCCGAGTGCTTTGTCGTTCACTGTGATGTTTCACTCTGGCTCCTTGGCTCCCAAGCCTTAGCAAATAATCACCTTCCTTATGCAGTGAGGATTTATGGACTGTAATATTATGGATTTACTTGAGGACGAGTGGAAGGTCTGGTACATTGTCACTGTAAGTTATTTTATGTGTTACATTTGCAATTGCCCAACATCACTCTGCTCATGAGTTCCTTCATTTTGGTGCTCCTCCATGGCAGGGATCCAGACTCCGTGGGGTCAGTCTGGGCTGAAAGGTCCATGCTGGGCTGGTTTGTCCATTGCTCCTCCAGAAGCTGCTGCGTGGTGCCTGGAGCAGCTCTGCAGGACAGTAAATTGCTTCATCAGTCAGGAGTCCCAAATGCAGTGAATCAGGGGAAGCACAAACGTGTGAGTGCTCACCTCAGGGTACTCACTCAGCAGAAAATAGCAGATATTGTCACTGAATTGCACATCAGAGACTGAAGTGTGGCCCAAGATTCAGGAAATGGAAGCATTGCTGCAGATGGATCTAGTCCACACCTCAACTGCAGAACGAGCAGGTCCTTCTGCATTCAAACACTGAAATGTCTGAGCAGTGCTTGAGAAACCCACTCTGTGCACCAGCTTTAGCCAACAAGTGCTGCAATCAGCTCTTCCCCATCCTCAGCAAAAGACAAAAATTACTAATTCAGACAGCAGAGAAGTTTTCTGCACTTATAGAAGGTAGGACTTTTATCATAAAACCTACAAACTTTTCTTTTTCTACGCATTTTTTTAAACTAGTGTTTTCCTGCTGGTAACCAAGGAGGGGTAGAAATTCCTACTCAGTTTCCCGGACATCTGCAGCAGCAGCCGTGGTGCCCCATGGGATAATGCTGTCACCTGAAAGTGGTGCTGGCAGGAAGGGCAAGGCAGTAAAAGGGGCATCCCTTTTATCATGAGCTCTGTTATGTGGAATCCCTGTGTGCAAGGTCTCTCGGTGAACTGAGGGAGGAGAGGCCCTGAAGAGCCAGCAGCTCCCGCTGAGGTCTGATCAGGTGCATCTGCATCAGCTCCCAGCCCCTGTAAGTAGCACAAGAGGAGATACAAGCTGTTGGGTGAAGGATGTTGGGCTAGAGCTGAACCTGGACACAGCTTTTCTGGATGGTTAGAAGAGAATTTGGTGAAGTCACAAACATGATACAGAACTACTGTGATCCAGAAACATACACTTAAGATTGCTCAACTCCACCTGTGTCTTAGCAGCCTGCTTTGCTTACCGACACACAGTTCAGTTGCCATCCACAGCTCACACGTGCCATCAGGAATCGATGGTTTAAGGACTGTCCCCTTCTGACTGTGCCTGGCCTCGGGCTGTTTACACCTCAAAACTTGGCTTAGGAAACAGCATTTTATTAAATATAGCAGTGTAGAACAGGATCACGTCAAACATTTCCTCCCATTTCACACTGGTGTTGGCATTAAATTCTGTATTGAGTGCTTTAGTATTTTTAGTTATCTGTGGCCTGGGTCCAAGACTAAAAGCTCACTAAAAGCTCACGGGCTGACAGCTTGTGTGCATCTGGCCCAACAGAGGCATCAAGTAATGCTTCTCCATGTGAGACAAGGCTTTCCTACAGGTCAGTCCCAGAATGCAAAAAGCACTCCCAGGAGTTTAAATACAACGCTCAGCCTCCAGTTCCAGCTGCCAGATGCATTTCTTTGCCTTTTCAAGGATAAAAACACAGCAGCAAAGCAAATGTATATGAAATGACCAAAACAACGCATTCAACACCGTTCCCCCTCTGGGAGGAAGAGGAGAAGATAAAGAGGTGAGTCATGTTGTTTACTGCTCTACAGGAAAATGGGTAATGGTTGGCAACATCACTGATGAATGAGACTGGGCAACCTGAACAGACTGGAAATGAACTTGCTTCTTTTCTTATTATGTTCAGCAAATACATTTTGGTGGCAGATGATGTGCAAAACATGTACCAGCAAGTGTTTTAATTGAATGATTTGTCATCGTAGAGTATTTTTTAAAGATGCTATCTAGGTTTACTTCAGGTGTTTTAAAAAAAAAAAATTCAAGTACTTTCTTTTAAGGACATGCCCAGTCAGTCCCTGTCTCCAAGATTTATGAATAGCAACACAGCTAATAAATACCTGCATAGCACTGTGGTAAAGTTCTGCATAATGTTTGCTCAAATTCAGTCATGACTCCGTAGGACTGGGCTGTGCTCCATTATCTTCTGTAGTTTTTTTTAAACCTCAGGACCTACTTATTTTCATTGCTGGCTAAGCATAGGCAAAATGTTTATTTAGAATTATGCATTGCAGGGAAATCTACTTGCCTTCTCTCTCCTTGGCTATTTTACAGAAAGAATACAAAACAGAGCAGTCATAACCCCCTGCATGCTCTTTTTATGGGCTGATTCAATTTGAAAAAAGGCGAAGGAGAGTTTATCTTGTACTAGTGAAATACAGGAACAGCAGTTTCAGGCTGTTGGAAAAACATGGAGGTGGAAAAATGCGGTGGAAAGAGAAGATAGGCGGAAGCTGCAGTACTCTGGACAGTTTTCCTCTTCCCATTCCTTTTATCCTGCAGCAGACAGGGTGTGAAGGCAAGAACAACATCCTTGGTGCTGGAGCTGTGTGGGATGTTTGTCTGCAGTGCTGGAGCCCCGGGCCGTGCTTGGTGTCAGCTGTGTCACAGGGGCAGTCCCAGGAGGAGCTGGTGCTGTGTGAATGTGGTGCTTGCCCTGATGTTCTGGGAAGGTGCTGGCGTGAGATGCCTGCAGGTGCCTCTGCTCTGCAGATGTGGAACAGGAACTGTATCCCAGTGGAGTTCAGTAAATCATTCCTGGGGAGTGAAGCAAGGCTGTTAACTCCAGAGGATCCTGGAATTACATGGCTCATGTTCAATGTCATCTTCATCTGGGTATAGTACCCAGCACTGCTCTCACCACCACTAAGGTTGTGCAGCTGCAGAGGTTTTTAGATGCAAACATGAGGGCCAGTTACAGTTTGATATTTCAGTCATAGATGGAATACCAGGTTAATGGGACCTCAAGGATCACCCGGTCCAACCTTTCTTGCCAAAAGCAGAGGCTAGGCAAGGTGGCCCTGCACCCTGTCCAGCTGACTCTTAGAAGTGTGCAGTGTTGGGAGATCTAACATTGCCTGGGGAGATTATTCCAATGACTGATGCAATTGTGAAAAATTTGGTTTGCCTTTCACTTTTATGGCTTGTGGATACCCGAGTCAGGTTTCTATTCTGTGGTGCTGGCTGGCCTCATCACTGATGCAAATATATGTTGGTACTTCTAAGGAACAGCAGGAATTCCATGCATAGTGCCTCTGCTACAGCTCTGTTTGTTGTCTGATCTGTCACACACACACATACATAAAGAAAAGCATATATTAAATATACATGAAACATCTATGTATGTATGCATACACAGATGTTTCATGCGTTGTCGCAGACAATGGTAACAGGTTCTGGAGCCAAAGCTTTTCAAAAAGTTATCAGAACTGCTTGAACTATTTATTAAATTCAGGACTTCAAAAAGGCAAGATACTTTAAAAAAAAAGCTTTGATGATGGCTGAGGAAAATGCAGAGGTTTAAAGGCCTTGACTAATGGTTTGCAATAGGATCACACTGCAGGACTGTGCAGTTTGCCGCCTTCTAGAAGAAATCCCAAGGCAAACAGGCAGTCTAGCAAGAGCCCTTCAGTGGGGTAACCTCACAAAAATGCAGTTTTATACTCTAGATTTGAAGGGCATCAGTTTTCACTCTCGGCTTGCAGAGCTCTACCTCAGTGGGACAGTGCCTGGGATGGCTCTGCCCTGCTCAGAAAAGTTTTGGAGTGATTCATCCTTTCCCCCCTAGAATTCTTGCCTTGTTTGCCTCCCTCAATCTGCCTCCCCAGCATGAATCCTGGATTACCCAGGGAGCTCCTGCTAATGTGGCAGAAGTGTGGGCAAAAGATGCTGAAAATGTGAAATTTGTCTGCCATGGTGAGCGAGAACCCTGGCAAAAGTGCAGTGGGGAGCAAAGCGAGGCTGGGAAAGCGCTCGGTGTGGGCAGCCAGGGCGTGTGGTGTGTGTGGTGAATCCAGCGTTGACTGTTGTGTGCAGAGCTCTTGAAATGCCTTCTTGGAAAGAAAGACAAATGTTTTGTAGGGGTTGGTGCTGCAAGGAGCAGGTTTATGAGGCTTCTGCTGCTTGTTTTCCAGCCGGGAGGACAGAGGAGGGCTGGGGGCTCTCTGTGCATGCTCCGTGTGGCTGGGCCCCTCTTGCCGAGTAAGCAAATACCTCGGTGCTGTGGGAACACAGAAAAGGCTTTCCACAAAGGATTTCTTCATTATAAACTCCTCTCTGCAGCTTTTACTTAGCAAAATGTCAGAGCAGAGTGGATGTTGCAATGAATCGGTTGCTAGCGTGAAAATAGTTATTTCTTTTGCTTAAATCAAAAAGATGCTTTAGCAGAGTACATTTAGACTGTTCTCTTTATCACAAAGCATTAACTTTGCATTTCATACCAAGAATTCCAAAGCCCTGAACTCTTATCCCAGAACAGGTTTAAATGCAAGATAATCTGCAAAGGACGGTTAGCATAAATTATATTCTTCAAAGTTAAATGCTATATATAAAAGAAAAAGTTAATCCTTGAAGCTAATTTTTATTCTGAGTATTAAGTCAAGAAGAGTACTTATGAATAGATTTTATTCATGTGTTTCATAGGTTGTCAATGAGAGCATATGTTTTTAATAGAAATGTGGTATCTGTAACAAACTGTGTTTGTAATCAGCCAGCATCCACATTTTTTCTGAGTCCTTTAATCCAGGATTTAACTGCTGAAAGACCCCGTACATTTAGTTTCAGCCATCTTGTTATTTATTTCACTGACAGTCTGACTCAAAAGAATTTTCATCTTTACCACGATTGCACAAGGACAGGAAATGTCGAAGTCCTGAAACTGTGGCAACTGAAGTAATTTCAGGTATTTCATAATCCCTCAGCCCAGAAATGTACCCTTTTGCCACTGGAAAGGGAGACTGTCACCCTTCCCAACACGGAATTGCTTTCAGCCTTGGGAAGTTGCAAGACCGTAGGAGCCCTTAAACCTTATGTGGCTCATGCTCCTTAGAAAGAAATGCTTTGGGCTAGGTTTGTTTGTTTTTGTAGGCTTCTCCCCCAGATTTACATAATGAACTGGCAGCAAGTAATAAGGATTACCATCCTTAGATGTAAAATGATTAAGGTGGTAATTCCTGTAGCATGTAAGAATTTTTAAGCATGAAGGTCTGTACAAAACTGAGTATTCCTTACTTGTCATTATAGCTCTGGCTTTAGGTTTGTGGGAGTTTCCCTCTCACGTAGGAGACAAAATCTCTTTCCTGCTCTAATGTGCCAGTGGAACCCCAGCCCGTCCTTGCTGTGCCTCCTGGCGCAGCTGCTGCCCTCCCTGCAGCTCCTGCCGCAGCTCTGGCTCTGGAGGGGACAGCAGTGATGTGCTGGCCCTGACCTGGGGCGTGTGGGTCTCACACCCAGAGTCCCTTGTGCTGCTGAAACGGAGCCTGGTGATCCCTCAGCCCTGCTGTCTGTGCCAGGGCTGCCGTGCCACTTCCAGCTCTAGATTACAAATGCCATCACTGCACAGGCCCTATGAAAATGCTTCAAAGCAACAGCCCTTGAGGGCTGTCGAGCACCTCCAGCCTCAGGTACTTGCACACAGAGGCCGTAAGAGACTTTTTTGTTTGTTTTTTCCTTCAAACTGCTTTGCAGACATTTTTCTATGGGCCTGCCCACCCTGGCTTAAGAAGGGCTTTGGGTAAAAAGGTTCAGGTGAGTCAGAGACAACTCCTTCCCCTCCCTCAGCTGCAGGAGTCGGGAACAGCTGTGCTGTGCTGGACTGTCTCAACGTGTTTGAAGCGCAAGTAATTTGTCAGACACCTCTGAGATAGGAGGTAAATATATCTTCATCTTATAGATGATAGAAGTAAGACACAGATCTGGTTCCACAATTAGCTAAAATTCAAGTTATACATTATTTTGCATTAAATTTAGATAAATTCTTCTTTGAATTAGAAATCACCCAGAACAGTATTGTACCTAAAAACTTGAGGAAATTATTTATTTATTATATTTACACATTTGTCTTTAAGCTAAAATTTGAACTTTTTTGGAATGTTCTTTTGTCATTAGCTCCAGTTTCAGCCCTTCACACCTCTTTGCTATTTAACAAGTATTTCAATTAAAGTAATTTCTTCCCTTAGCCCAGTCAGTATCAGTGTTAAAAGTTCAGCTGCTCAAGTGTCAGCTGCCTAGGAAAGCATTCAGCTCAGTAACCCACCACTTCCTGCTTCTTTTAAATCTTTCTTAATCAAGTCTTGCAATAAATAAACACTAATACCACCATGACAACACTGTTTTTTCCAAATTGTTCATTTGCCAGTTTTAACAAGATAAAGAAATGAGTACTTAATGTGGACATTGTTTTACAAAAAAAAAAAAAAAAAAACCCAACCCCTGAAACAAACAGACAAAAAGGAGGACGCAAAGGAACGCACATGNAAAAAAAAAGAGTATTTAATGTGGGAATTTTTTTAAAAAAAAAAAAAAAAAAAGAACCCAACCCCTGAAACAAACAGACAAAAAGGAGGACGCAAAGGAACGCACATGGAATGATGAAAAGGAACAATGATATTGCACAACTTCAGGTCTCTCTTCCCAGATTTTGATCCATGTAAATAGGTATGTATGAATTCAGCAAAACGTTGTTTCCAGATAAATGTGTGGCCATTTGAGTGAATCTAGAACTGCAGAGTGTTTTCAGTTCGACTGCTCCTTGGAGTTCTTCTCTAAGGGAGCAGGGTGCTGTCAGCTGCAGGAATAACAAACAAACGCTGGCTCTCTGTTGTGCTGAGCAGTAATCCATAGCCCACAGAATTACACTTCTCCTCTACTGTAAATGCACTAAGTCCTCAAAGGACCTGGCTCTTTAAACACAACTTGTAGTATCAGGAACTCAAACTACAGCTGAAACACAATCAAAGAATATCCCCCAATTTGCTGTGGCTAACTTGAGATTGTGTTTCATTTCGTGAGACCAGGGCTTCTCACTGTGTCAGGGTGGCACTGAATGCACAGAAGTCACAGTAGGTACATTAGAGGAGTGGGGGAGAAGGAAAAAGGAAAAAATCATGCTAAGTGGAATAAGATCTTTACAGCTACAATCTTTGCTGGAGCCTCTCTTAACAAGCACATACTGTTTGCTACAGAAATCAGGGAATTGTGTCATTCTGGCTGTAGCAAGACTGTTTGCCCCTCCACTGCTACCCTGATACTCTGTGTTTATATAAACTTTGCATTTATGTGCAGGACAAAGTCTATTTTTCTCCTCTCTGCATTCATTCCTGTTTGGTGGACTGATGTGTCAGCCAGCAAGGCTCAACAGATACATTTAATACAGGAGACTGAGATACAGTATGTTTATTCTTAACTTCTGATAACCTAAGAACTACAAGAACAAGAGATGCAGTATCCATTTGCTATGATCCAAGACAACCATTTTTAGGGAGAAAAATGTAGAATAAGTGATCAATGCTAACACTACATTAGTTCCAAATATATTTTTTCAGTTATGGCAGCTTAACTATTTATTGTTCATCTGGCCCACTTTTAATCTGACCAAGTTAAAGGGCACATATTAAAGTTTAAGGACTGTTATTTCATCAAAACTGAAGGAAGTTATAAAAAACCCCCATGAAACTACAGTTTCACTGCAGGATGTGTCATATCTTCATAATCTGCATCACTTGTAGAAAAGGGATAATGCATCTCAGTTTGCTTACAAGCTAGGAGATCACTTTGAAGTCTGCATATTCCTAACTGCAAACAAAATATAGCACTTTTAACAGGTTATAAATAAACTGGTTTTCAAGCATAGAGCCAGCCCAACAATAACAATACACTATTAAAAAGACCTAAGGCAATGAATTCCATCTCCAATGGAAAAAAAAAAAAAAA